>QGSO01001595.1:0-29066 GCA_011037825.1 Carya cathayensis
CCCAAATACTTGAAATATAATTCATACATAAAGGCATACTAAAAAGCCGTGATCATCACACTAGTCCAAAATGGTTGTGATCAAAAGAATACTTGAGATACAACTCCAAAAGTACAAGTATTAACCTAAGTTAAATACTATACCATCATCAACATCGCACCGTGGCCTAGTCGACCGTATTCAGTTGGTCAGATTCCAATTCTCCTTTGGGTCCTGTAACAAGATCTACCATTCGGGGGAATGGTAGTTGGGACTACCACAGTGAGATTTGATTACAAATCTCAGTAAGTTAACATAAAACTCACACACAGGTTAAAAATGCATGCATGGCAGTAAAAGCATAAATGCATAATTATAGTCATACATAAACATAGTATAACTTGACATATAGCATGACTTAACCAGAACTTAAGCGTGAACTGAACTTGACTTAACATGGCATGAACTTAAGCTTAAAACATAACATGAACAAACAACATAACATGAACGTGAAACATAACATGGACTTGAAATATAGCATGAACGTAAACCTGCATAACATAAATAAGAACTTGAAAATAACATAAACTTGAACATAACATGTACGTGAGTATAACATAACATGGACTTGATCTAAAACTTGACTTATCATGTATTTGATCTGAAACTGGACTTAACATAGACTTGGAATCTTATTCAATTGTCTTGATTAATAAGTGCGTTAATACGTACTCCACAGTTGTTGTGGTCCCACGTATTCAAGTAACATAAAACATAATACGTACTCCACAGTTGTTGTGGCCCCACGTATTCTACATGTCACAATTGCTGTGTCTCATGTAGTGTATGCTCCACAGTTGTTGTGGCCCCATACTTCATGCTCCACAGTTGTTGTGGCCCCATACTTTATGTAACATAAAATATAATACGTACTCCACAGTTGTTGTGGCCCCACGCATTATAAGTAACATAAAATATAATACGTACTCCACAGTTGTTGTGGCCCCACGCATTATAAGTAACATAAAATATAATACGTACTCCACAGTTGTTGTGGCCCCACGCATTATAAGTAACATAAATATAATACGTACTCCACAGTTGTTGTGGCCCCACGCATTATAAGTAACATAAATATAATACGTACTCCACAGTTGTTGTGGCCCCACGCATTATAAGTAACATAAAATATAATACGTACTCCACAGTTGTTGTGGCCCCACGCATTATAAGTAACATAAGATATAATACGTACTCCACAGTTATTGTGGCCCCACGCATTATAAGTAACATAAATATAATACGTACTCCACAGTTGTTGTGGCCCCACGCATTATAAGTAACATAAATATAATACGTACTCCACAGTTGTTGTGGCCCCACGCATTATAAGTAACATAAAATATAATACGTACTCCACAGTTGTTGTGGCCCCACGCATTATAAGTAACATAAATATAATACGTACTCCACAGTTGTTGTGGCCCCACGCATTATAAGTAACATAAATATAATACGTACTCCACAGTTGTTGTGGCCCCACGCATTATAAGTAACATAAGATATAATACGTACTCCACAGTTGTTGTGGCCCCACGCATTATAAGTAACATAAAATATAATACGTACTCCACAGTTGTTGTGGCCCCACGCATTATAAGTAACATAAATATAATACGTACTCCACAGTTGTTGTGGCCCCACGCATTATAAGTAACATAAGATATAATACGTACTCCACAGTTGTTGTGGCCCCACGCATTATAAGTAACATAAATATAATACGTACTCCACAGTTGTTGTGGCCCCACGCATTATAAGTAACATAAATATAATACGTACTCCACAGTTGTTGTGGCCCCACGCATTATAAGTAACATAAATATAATACGTACTCCACAGTTGTTGTGGCCCCACGCATTATAAGTAACATAAGATATAATACGTACTCCACAGTTGTTGTGGCCCCACGCATTATAAGTAACATAAAATATAATACGTACTCCACAGTTGTTGTGGCCCCACGCATTATAAGTAACATAAATATAATACGTACTCCACAGTTGTTGTGGCCCCACGCATTATAAGTAACATAAGATATAATACGTACTCCACAGTTGTTGTGGCCCCACGCATTATAAGTAACATAAGATATAATACGTACTCCACAGTTGTTGTGGCCCCACGCATTATAAGTAACATAAGATATAATACGTACTCCACAGTTGTTGTGGCCCCACGCATTATAAGTAACATAAATATAATACGTACTCCACAGTTGTTGTGGCCCCACGCATTATAAGTAACATAAGATATAATACGTACTCCACAGTTGTTGTGGCCCCACGCATTATAAGTAACATAAATATAATACGTACTCCACAGTTGTTGTGGCCCCACGCATTATAAGTAACATAAATATAATACGTACTCCACAGTTGTTGTGGCCCCACGCATTATAAGTAACATAAAATATAATACGTACTCCACAGTTGTTGTGGCCCCACGCATTATAAGTAACATAAATATAATACGTACTTCACAGTTGTTGTGGCCCCACGCATTATAAGTAACATAAGATATAATACGTACTCCACAGTTGTTGTGGCCCCACGCATTATAAGTAACATAAATATAATACGTACTCCACAGTTGTTGTGGCCCCACGCATTATAAGTAACATAAGATATAATACGTACTCCACAGTTGTTGTGGCCCCACGCATTATAAGTAACATAAATATAATACGTACTCCACAGTTGTTGTGGCCCCACGCATTATAAGTAACATAAAATATAATACGTACTCCACAGTTGTTGTGGCCCCACGCATTATAAGTAACATAAATATAATACGTACTCCACAGTTGTTGTGGCCCCACGTATTATACGTATCATAACATGTCTTATCTTTCTTAATGTATGAGATATTAATTAATATCATATACTTTTCTAACATGGCGTATACTTGTAAATGGCATAATATGATTTAATCATAAACATTTCATGGCATACATGTATCATATGGCATACTTAACATGGCATACTTATAACATACATCATTGTATGGCAGAAAAGATTATTTAACAGATAATTATTCATGAGAGATTAAATCATACGTAACAGATAAACATGTAATGACATAGCATGACATGGCATATACGATAACATACATACATAAATTGTAGTTCCCTTACCCATCACACATACACAATAAACTGATAGTAAGTTAGAGGCTAACTTACCTCGATCGTCGCGTTCTATGAGAATAGAGTGCGAAACACGAGGAACTGCACAACAGCTGGAAGAGGAACACTCAAGTCCTTAAGATTTTCAATTCTGAACTCAATTGCCATATTGTGAGCACTTGCAACACTACGGGCAACGTGAGGTTTCACTATACTCGAAAGAGATAATTTGACTTCAGAAAACCTTTGCACTAAAACAAGTTCATTAAAATTATCAATAATAACCAACAAACAATTCCTTTCTCAATCCATATACTCTTAGCCATAGTCAACCACAAGATGACACCAGTCACCCCAGACTATAATCCATAACACCACTGCTTCGGGACACTGTCATACAGTTTCCCAACACTACACCATACGCTCCACACTTCTCTGCTACGCCATCCAACCCTTCGTGACACGCCATCCGGTGTATCACGACTTAGTACAGAGTACACTCACGTGAACTCTCTTCCATTCACACTACAAAACCCATCACTGCGATACACGTCTCACGGTGCATCGCTACGCGACACGGAGTACGCGCTACGCGTACTTCCTTCGCTACAACACTCATCAACACGATGCACATCACACGATGCATCGCCATACCACACGGAGTACACTACATGCGTACTCCCTTCCTTCTACGACCCACATCACTACAGCGCACGTCGCGCGGCGCGTCGCTGCATTACACAGAATACGCTACACGCGTATTCTCTTCACACAACCCGCCGTATCACATCTACGGCATCCATCTCACGCCTATACTTCACAGCACAGTCCACAAAACTACAAAATCAAGCCTAACACTTCACAACCACACTTCGTTTCACAACTACGCAGCAAACTCCACAAACACTAACTACACAGTCTACAGCCAACCAAATCAACTATGTTAAATATAAATAACTAAAGATAGAGGGTTAAGACGAGAGAGATGTGATTGCTGTCGGGAAAGAATCCAAAACTGATAATTTTAGCGGGCTGTTACAATAGAGCTACCCGGTTCCGAAGTGAAGGAGCAGCACGGGGCAGCCAGAGGGTGAGGCCGGTGAAAGAACAAGACCGGGGGGAGTGGAGGAGAGGACGCGGGGGAAGATTTCTGAAGAATGAAGTGAAGAAGAACATGCGGGGGGGGGGGGGAATTGAAATGATCATTCTGGACCAAAACGCCGACGTTTTTCTTTTTTTCTTTCAACAAAAAAAAAAAAGCCACGTGGCCTGGAGTGCAGAGGTTGAGTGAACAATGAGTGGTTGTGTAGTATAACTCTAAAGATTTTAACCAGCATAGCAAACACATCAAATGGCCATCACCATAAAGGTGTATACAAGTAAAACCAACCCGAAATAGACAAATTTATCCTGAAAACAAAGTAGATGAGGCATTCATGATAAAAATTCATTGCAAGCATATATGTATTCCAATCCACATTATCGCTCAGCACTTCATAGAAGCATTATGTAGATATTCCAATCACAATTTTTATGTTGTTTTGTGTCAAACATGCCGTTGTTTTCAGTAGATGTGATCATCAAAGAGTTTACTACTCATATATCATACAAGGCCTACATCAGGTTCAATACATGTTAAAGAGTGAGTTTCAGTACATGTTACTCCAGTTACCTAAATCGTTGACCAAAGTCGAGTTATTGTTAGGAATTAGTCGGAGACAGAGATGATTCTAAATAAAAGGAGAGATGAAATTTAACGTGGTTCGGCAATTGCCTACGTCCACAGCTGCTGTAACTTCACTATGAAACAGTTTTTACAAAAAACTCTCTCTGCTCACCCACTCGATTCTCACTTCTCTGCACCAATCTACACGCAACACACACTCACTTGTTTTCTCTCTACACTTGTCTGCACTACTCACTCACCTCATCACAAAACTTCTATTTATAATAAGGATGGGGAGTTATCGGTGACAGTCAGCTGGAGTAGTTGAGAAGGTACAGTCGCACCTTTTGAATTCGGTGCATTCGGTGCTGAGAAGAAAGTTGAGAAGGTGCAGCCGCACCTTTTGAATTCGGTGCATTCGGTGCTGAGATTTTCTTCTTCCTTTCGGTGCATTAAATGAGCATAGAATTTGGAGTAGCCGGTGCATGCAATGCATGACTCACTATTTTGTCTCCATTCGTAACAATCTCCCACTTGGAGACAAATGAGTCTACATATCTTCATAGCAATCATCACAGCAACTTCAAGTCATACCTTTAAGTACGGAGGCCAACTGAAGCTATACACAGCTTCAGTTTGTCAGCAGTAAGTACTTTTGTGAGCATGTCTGCTGGGTTCTCTGTTCCTCGAATCTTCTCAAGTATTAGCTGTCCACTATCGAGAAGAGATCGGATAAAATGGTATCGCAATTGTATGTGTTTTGTTCTGGAATGAAAGGCTGGATTCTTTGCAAGAAAAATAGCACTCTGACTATCACTGTGCAGAATACTTTTTTCGTTCTTCTTTCCCAATTCTTCCAAGAATGATTGCAACCAAACCATTTCCTTCCCTGCTTCAGTTATAGCAATATATTCCGCTTCTGTAGTTGAGAGAGCAACAATCTTCTGTAACTTAGAAGCCCACGATACAGTTGTACCACCCAGCGTATACATAAATCCAGTAGTACTTTTTCTGCTGTCAACGTCACCTGCTAAATCAGCATCTACATATCCCTGTAGCTTTAAACCTGCTTTTGTAAAGCATAGTGACGTATCTGAAGAGCCTTGTAGATATCTCAAAATCCACTTGACTGCTTCCCAATGCTGCTTTCCTGGATTACTCATGTACCTACTCACAACTCCCATTGCTTGTGCAATATCTGGCTTTGTACAGACCATGGCATACATAAGACTACCAATAGCAAATGCATAGGGTATTCCGTTCATGCATTCTTGCTCTTTCTCCGTCTTTGGCGACTGATCCTTAGTTAGTCGAAAGTGACTAGCTAAGGGTGTGCTCACTGGTTTCGCCTTGTCCATGTTAAACCTACTGAGCACCTTCTTCACATACTCCTCCTGCGAGAGCGTAAGAGTATTATTAGCCCTGTCTCTAATAATTCTCATACCAAGGATTTGTTTTGCAGCACCCAAATCCTTCATCTCAAACTGCTTTGACAACTGCTTCTTCAGTTTATTGATCTCCTCGATGCTTGACCCTGCAACGAGCATATCATCCACATACAACAGTAGGATAATATAAGAGTTGTCAAAATTCTTCATATAGCAACAATGGTCAGCCTGCAGTCTTGTAAATCCATTACTGCACATGAAGTTGTCAAACTTTCGGTACCATTGTCGTGGAGCTTGTTTTAGGCCATACAAGCTCTTCTTCAGTTTGCAAACTAGATTCTCTTTTCCCTTTACTGAGAATCCTTGTGGCTGGTGCATATAGATGTCTTCCTCCAAATCACCATGAAGGAATGCAGTCTTCACATCTAACTGCTCAAGATGTAGATCCTCTGCAGCCACAATTGCCAACACTAGCCTGATCGTGGTCAATTTTACGACTGGGGAGAAAATGTCTGTGTAGTCGACACCTTCCTTTTGTTGAAACCCCTTCACGACCATTCTGGCTTTGTAGCGCTTGCTACCATTGTGCTCTTCCTTAATTTTGTACACCCATTTGTTGTGCAAGGCCTTCTTGCCTTTTGGAAGCTTAGTTAGCTCCCATGTCTGATTTGACATCAGTGACTCCATCTCATCTCGCATGGCTTTCTCCCACTTGATCGAATCTTCAATTTGTAGAGATTCATCATAACTTTCCGGTTCACCACTATCTGTTAGCAGGATGTAGTGTAGAGATGGTGAGAACCGCTGTGGTGGCCTGATCGTCCTTGAAGATCTTCGAATAACAGTGAGTGGTGTACGTTGTTCGATCTGTGTATCATCATTCTCTTGATCCTATTTCTGATCAGTGTTGACTCGAGTAACATCAAAGTCAACAACCTCAGGTTTCTTTGGCTGCTCCTCAGGTTCAGCTTGTGACCTAGCTTTGTACAGAATCTGCTCATTGAAAATTACATTTCTACTTCTAATGATTTTGCGATTTTTACCATCCCAAAATCGATAGCCAAATTCTTCATCACCATAACCGATGAAAAAACATTTTCTAGATTTGGTTTCTAACTTGTTACGATCAGTAGAATCTATGTGAACATATGATACACAGCCAAAAACTTCCAAATGGGAAAGATTTACCTTCTTTCCGCTCCAGACTTCCTCTGGTAGATCAAACTTTAAAGGAACTGAAGGTCCCTGGTTAATCAAATAGGCTGCAGTGTTAACTGCATCAACCCAAAAACATTTAGGCAATCCTGAATTCAGCCTCATGCTTTTGGCACATTCGTTGAGAGTTCTGTTCATGCGTTCAGCTACGCCATTCTGCTGCGGTGTCCCGGGAATAGTCTTCTGAAATCTAATCCCATTTGCAGCACAAAATTCTTTGAACACTCCGTCAATGTACTCTCCGCCATTGTTTGACCTCAGACATTTCAACTTCAAGCCTGTTTCATTTTCAACCATGGCTCTCCACTTTTTGAAAGTGTCAAATTTGTCAGATTTATTTTTCAAAAAATAAACCCATACTTTCCTGCTTGAGTCATCAATAAAATAAACATAGTACCGCGATCCTCCAAGAGAAGTGACTAGGGATGGCCCCCACAAATCTGTGTGCACCAACTCCAACTTTGTAGACTTTGGAGTTTTGCCATTTTTTAAGAAACTAACATTTTTCTGCTTCCCAAAAATGCAACCTTCACACATGTTGAAATCAGTTGATTCCAACTTTGGTAACTTCCCCTTGGATAATAGTACTTTCATTCCTTTCTCACTCATGTGACCAAGCCTTTGATGCCATAGGTTAGCATTTGCGTCAGCAATTGCAACAGTATCTCTAATGCTTGAAGTCATGTATAGAGTACCTGTTTTTGTGCCTCGAGCTACTACCATAGCTCCTTTTGTTATCTTCCACGTGCCGCCGGTAAATAGTACCGAATGCCCATCAGCATCAAGTTGTCCTACAGAAATCAGGTTCCTCATGAGCTTGGGAACATGTCGCACCTTCTGTAGCAACCATGCACTTCCATTGGGTAGATTGATTCGTACATCTCCCATGCCTTCGATTTCTAGCGCTTCACCATCTGCTAAGTACACTTTCCCGAAATCACCAGTGACATAATTCTGCATGATTTCTCGGTGTGCTGTAGTGTGGAATGAGGCTCCTGAATCTAACACCCAAGATTCAATTTGGTTGTCGACTGAAAGGAGTAAGGCATCTTGGAGATCTTCTGTTGTGGCATTAGCAGAGTCATGCTCATTCTTCTTGTTTGCTTCCTTGCAATTATTTCTGAAGTGGCCAATCTTGCCACAATTCCAGCACTGTACTTGTTTTCCGGATCTAGATTTACTTCTTCCTCTTCGGGACTTTGACCTGCCCCGATTTGAACTTCTACTAGCTCCTCCACCTCTCGTCTCGAGGTTTAAGGCAGAACTAGAAGTTGATGCTTCTCCTGTATCTCTTCTGCGAACTTCCTCGCTAAGAATATGGTCCCGGATATCTTGATACTTCATCTTTGTTTTGCGATAAGAATTGCTAACAGCTATTCTCATGGCCTCCCAGCTTTTTGGCAATTGAGCCAGAGCAATCAGTGCACGTACTTCATCATCAAATTCAATCCCCACTGAAGCTAATTGATTGATGATGGTGTTGAACTCATTCAGATGCTGAATAACTGGAGTTCCTTCTGTCATTCTCAAATAGAATAGCTTGTACATCAAATGCACTTTATTATTGGCTGATGGCTGCTCATACATGTCTGATAGAGCCTTCATCAAATCTGCTGTGGTCTTTTCCTTTCCCACATTGTGTGCAACTGATCTTGATAGTGTTAGTCGAATGATTCTCAACACTTGTCTATCAAGAAAACTCCAACCTTCATTGCTCATGTCTTCTGGCTTTCTTCCTAGGAGTGGAAGATGTAGTTTCTTCCCATAGAGATAATCCTCTATCTGTATTCTCCAGTAGGCAAATTCTGTACCGTCAAATTTCTCGATACCAGCACATTTAGCTTCTTCTCCAGCCATAACTTTATAAATGAGTTCAAATTTGAACAAACAAAGATCACCTTGTGTCCGAAACACTCGAATTAGTTGGAAACGAGTCCGGAATCGTCAAAATTGGATCAAAATTGAGTTTAAACAGGCCAAAACAGTTTCGGCCAACCAGAGTACGACAAGTGGCAGGATGATGTCGGCTCGGCTCGGCTCAGTCACGGCTCGGCTTGGCTTGGCTCATGAACACGGCTCGGCTCAGGAACGGCTCGGCTTAGACTCGGCTTGGCTTGGCTAGGCTCATCTTCAACCTCCAGACACGCGTGGGGCACGTGGATCGACGCTCCGATCTTCAACCGACGCGTGCGGGCTACTCCGACCTTCGTTTTCAATTCCGTTTGCGGCAACGGATTCGTCTTGACGCGAGGAACACCCTGGAGTAGTCAAAATTTGATTTTGATCACTTTGATTTTTCAGGCAGCTCGAACCAGAGCTCTGATACCAGTTGTTAGGAACTGGTCGGAGACAGAGATGATTCTAAATAAAAGGAGAGATGAAATTTAACGTGGTTCGGCAATTGCCTACGTCCACAGCTGCTGTAACTTCACTATGAAACAGTTTTTTCAAAAAACTCTCTCTGTAAACTCTCTCTGCTCACCCACTCGATTCTCACTTCTCTGCACCAATCTACACGCAACACACACTCACTTGTTTTCTCTCTACACTTGTCTGCACTACTCGCTCACCTCATCACAACACTTCTATTTATAATAAGGATGGGGAGTCGTCGATGACAGTCAGCTGGAGCAGTTGAGAAGGTGCAGCCGCACCTTTTGAATTCGGTGCTGAGAAGAAAGTTGAGAAGGTGCAGCCGCACCTTTTGAATTTGGTGCATTCGGTGCTGAGATTTTCTTCTTCCTTTCGGTGCATTAAATGAGCATAGAATTTGGAGTAGCCGGTGCATGCAATGCATGACTCACTATTTTGTCTCCATTCGTAACAGTTATATATACATAGTACTCATATATCAAAAAACTTGGTGGTCGTTGACTGAATCGGATAGCACTAAATTAAAATCGAGTTAGAGAGTCTTACGTGTGAGTGTTTGACGGTGGAAGCAAAGTTCTTCGGCAATCTTTGTTGCAGCTGCAGGCGGTGAAGTTAGGTATGGACTGCTCTGTTTTGAGGGTGCAAAACAGAGGATGGTTCGATTGGTTTGCACTACTATCGGTTTGCTGTGTGAAGGAGAAGATGGTTGAAATAAGGAAAGTGAAGGGACGTTGATCTGTGGAGGCGTTGATCTCTGGGAAACGTAATGCACGATGTGAAAATATGTGAAAACATTCGGCAACTCTATTGGCTATTTCCATTAATGGGGAAGATAAAACGGCATGATATACGTACATGGGGTTATGTGGTTAACTTTTATTTCTCTACTATATGGTCCATTACAGATGTGGGAATAATAAGTTTAACGGAAATTGAACCTATAGTTTTACAAAATGAAGTTTTATAGATGTATATATAGCAAATACACACACATATATTTTGTAATATAAAATGTTTGTTGTTGCTTAATCTATTTTATTTATGTTTTTGAATTGCTAGGACCTTTTGCTTGAATGATTCATGCGTATGAATTGTTTGAATTTTGTAAGCTAAAGACTAATAATGAGATATTAGATACCATCATTTAATTTTAACCTTATAGTAAATCAAGAATATTTATATAAAATAAATATTGGAGCTCCGTCCCCGAAATATTGCATATCGGAGTCTTAATATTGGGAGATGATTTTCAGGTAATAGGAACTAAACTCCCTAACCCTTCGGGTAGGCCGGGGCAATATTGCATATGATTTATTTGGATTTTTACATAGCATTTTTGTTCTGTACATAGAACGAAATGTAGCTGCTTTCAGGTATAATATGAGATGAAAGGCAGATAGTATATGTAAGAAATACATGCAGGGTCGAGAGCCTGATCAGTTTCCACTAGTACTTGATTCCAACTTACGTACTGTTACCAATACCCCTAGCGAAAATGCCAAGATGGCTGACATAACAATTCCCTTATTTCTTTGAACCATCTCCACAACATTTTCCGAATTTGTAATCTGCAAATCCTTTGTGATCTCTTGAACACAGAAGCATACATTTCTCTTTTCGTCTACTACTTGGTTTGGGACAGTGACATGGAGAATCCCACCACTGAATTTTGCAGTGATCTTATCGATGTCCGCATTTTTTGGCACTTCAAAGGTTTTCTGAGCATGAACAGTTTTTTCTTCATGTACTTTCCTTTCTCCAGTGATCATCAAGTCGCCAAAGCAAGTAACCTGAAGCTTAAGCTCATCCTTCTTGAAATCTAAAAGACCACACAAAATGAGAAAAACTAAGTTGATTATTCTTGATTTCATCCATAACACAGTACTAAATCCATTGGTTGGAATACAATATTTTGCCACTTTTCCATAAAGTTCCATGATAAAACTTTCGTGCTTCATATACTTTTTCAATGCCTAGAAAAAGTTATTCCCACCTTTCCATGAGGAAAAATCTCTCACCAATTTTTCCTCGAGGAAGATGCAAAACTTTTCCGCAATAAATAAATAGACAACATTTTGTAAGAATCAACTCTGCAGCTTTTGGTGAGCACATTGATATAGCTAACCTATCAGTATGCTTTTCTTCGCAGAAAGTTTTGAAAGTGCAATGGCAGGAAGAAATTAAGACATTATATGTCAGGTAATGGAAATGAAGGTCTCCCCCCAAAATATTCACATGAAGCACTTTTATCTGAAAAAGAATATACAGTGTTTTTAAGATCATGGTGACGGAGTTTAGCAGATTCATTACCAGGCAGATCGACAACGAGAGAATGGGTTCTTTGGCCCTCCATCCAACACGAAGAAGGTACAATTTTTTCAACTACTGGGTTTTGTGAGCATCTTCTCTCTCCACACCGACAGCTTGTATCTCTAACATTTGCCATAGATGAAAAGCTGAACTTTGTTAAAGATGATGAATGTTGATGAGGTGATGCTTTGTAATGTAATTAGATGCAGTCTTATTTATTTGAAAATGGTGAGCTAATCATGAAGTTTGCAGTTTCTAACCGGTGGAAACACAGGAAAGGTACTCTATTCTTAGCTTTCCTGGTGCCCAAAGTATGCTCTTGCATGAATATGAAATTCATACACGCACTCAAAGTATTATTAATTTTGTATTGGCCGGTTTTTAATATTCTAGTCTCTCCTGTTTGAGTTGAAAGTCATAGCTGACCAGAAGATAATAAAATTGCATGCTCTTTTTGGTATGAAAACCATGCCATAGGCAAGTCGCTTGGAAGGACCTTGATCAAAGAGATTGTTACAAAAGCTGAAGCTATTAATTATATCTCAAAAGTCTAACTCTTCTTGTGTGGGCTAAAGAGCTGAACAAGTGAAATATTTTAATTAAATTTAACAAAATTTTTGATATCATATTTTTTTAAGAAATAGATTTCATTTATTCATGAAAGTGAAGTTACAGTTATAATTTGATATAATTACAAGTCAACTACTCACAATTGGGGCGCGCTCCCCCAATACACAAATTACTTTGTGACTGGTAAAAAAGCAGTAGTTGTACACAACACCACACCTAGAGGGGGGGTGAATAGGTGTAATCCGATTTTTCTGGTCTTTTAAAAAGATTGTTAAACAACAATTAATCAAAGGAATAAATCACACAAATAATCAACACAAGATTTTGATCACGGAGTGGAATCTCATTTGAAGAACGTTTTCAAAATCTAAAACCACTCCGGGAGTAAGACACCACCTCAAATCCACTATAGAAATTTTAGTTTGTTACAACCAATTTAGTGACACTCACAAAACCTTTGTAGTAGCTAAACTTGGCTTGCAACACCACGAGCGACCCACTCGATCTCTACACGCATGTAGTGTCGGAACTCCGACCTTTCTATAGCTTCCCACGAGAACTTTTCGATCTGTGCATCAACAGCAGCTCCGGACTCTTATGGCCAATGAACTCGTCCACTCCAATGGACTCATATGAAGATTGATGTTGAATGTAGTGTGGTGGAAATGTGTTTATCCAAGAGAGAATCAACCAAGTGGGGGAGAGGTTGCTCTAAAAGATCTTGAAGGCTCTTAGGGTTTTTGCTCTGATTCTCCACACCTAGAACAGAAGAGAAGCTGTTCTATTTATAGTTCCACTCAAAGGAGGCGCATGAAAACCCTAGATATTAAGTCATCTGGAACATTCGCTCGAGCAAATTGTCGAGCGAAGGTCGAGCGCCACAATCTATCTGATTTCGCTCGAGCGAAGTGTCGAGCGAGGGTCGAGCGGAACAATCTGCATGAGTTCGCTCGAGCTCAGTGTCGAGCGAGGGTCGAGTGGTCAACTCTGTCTGAGTTCGCTCGAGCGCCATGTCGAGCGAGTGTCGAGCGGTGACATCTGTTTGACCAGTTATCAGCACATTTCAATCCTTTTCGCTTCAACACTTGTTACAACACTATTTTATACAGGTTTTCACAAGAATATGCCAATCAACTCATTTTTCCCTCAACAATCTCCCCCTTTGGTATTTCTGTGACAAAACCTCTAACCTATACATATGACCTAATCCTAGCACACCCATCACTAGATTCATATTCTTGAACACGTTGAAATATTTCTGCACACACTTAGCAAACAGTTAAACATATCGCACAAAGAATTGTTTGCAAATCACAAACCATAATTCATGAATAGACATTACAAGTATAGGCTTTAGAGATGAAATATTCCATTAAGCAATTAATCAGAAAATGAGTTCAAGAACAATTAGTCACACAGCAGCAGTAAACATGAGATATAAAACCAAAATATAAAAACCAAAGGCTGTTGTTCCCAAAACAAATGTGTTGCTAACAACTAACACTCCCCCTGAGTTAGTACCCAATCTCCCCCTTAATCAGTACTATACTACTCCCCATTTTTGTCACAAGCTGACAAAGGGTCTAAATCGTCTGCAGGACTGCAACCATCCTCATCATCCTATTTAGTTGCTCTTCAATGTCATTAAAGCGTTGGGTCACATGCTGCTGCAGGCTATCAAACCAGGCATCTACTCAAGAATCTGCTGAAGGCGGGGCTCGATCGAGCCGAGTGCCGAAGGGGATGGTGCCGAGCTAGACGGCTGAGAACTGGATGGCCGAGAGCTGGATGGCCGAGAGCTCGAAGGCTGAGAGGAGGGTGCGGGAGGATGCTCAACACGGAGAGGGTGTGGGGTGGTGTGAGCACGACTAAGTTGCACCGTCCTACGACCAATAGGAGCCTTAAGTGGTATTCTAGGCTCCTGTGGAAGAAAGGCAACAGACTGGGAGAGTGCTAATTGGGTGATTAGACAAGCAAACGGCAAACCATTCCGTTTCTTGGAGGACTGAAAAGCCTCAATAATGACCCGACACAGAAGACACCCTAGATCAATGGGGACATCATTGATCAAGGCATGTAGAAGAATGGTGCGGTCAAGACCCACGTCACTCTGATGACCCGTAGGATATAGATTGGTAAGAACAATCCTACTCAGAATGAGATTGTCAGGTGTAAAAAGAATAGTTTGGAGAGGGGTCTTCTCTTTCCAATGACTGGTCCCACCACATAGACAGCTAGCAATGGCTTGTGGAGTAGAAGGAGATGTCCGTGTATAGGGATACACTGGATAAGACACACGAGGGGCATTCAGTAAGTTTGCTATCTTGCCCGGAGTCACCCGGAAGGAAATGTTCCAGAGACTAACCTCAAAGGAGTCATCAATAGAAATAGCATGAATGTTGGAGTAAAACTCCCGAACCATCTCCACAGAAGGAGTGGGATGACCAGTGGTCAAGGCTTGCCACTGGCGAGACTAAAAAATGTGAGGAATAATGGTCTCAGTAAGCTCACCAAGGGAGACGTCACGCTCAACTATAGGTGTACGTTGAGAAAAATTCTGAGTGTACAACTCCTGTGCCCATGCATTATGGAAATGGGCGTGAGTGGGTGCAGGGGGGTTTGGCGAGGACGAACACGTCGAGACATGGCTTTTGGCTGTACACAGAGTCAGTGACGTTAGACAAGGCTAAAGTTGATGTGAAGACTTGATGAATGCATGTCTAATATGTCAAATGCATGATGATGATAAAACTCAAAGCTTGACCTTCATGCCCATCCCAACTAACCATGCTACAACAATGCCAAACATGTTGACTAACCATGCCCTTTCTAACATAAACCACCTTCAAACCCAATGCAATCTCAAGTCAAAAGATGTCCCAACACTAGAATATGCATGAAATAAGTATATGAACAATGCTATGCCAATGCATGATGTAAAAGAGAAAACAAAAAACATTTATGCATTTCACCAAACACTTGGAGTACATCCAAGTGAGAAACTCAGGCAACACCCCATGGAAGGTTCAAAAACCTCCTAAATACAACCAAAAGAAAAACTAAACTCCATAGGAGTTTGAATCAAACCAAAACAATGGAAGGTTTTCAAGGATTTCACTCCAAAAGGGAGCAATATCCAAAACCCACGTAATCTACATGGAAAAACCAAAAAACAACCCATGAATCCGAAATATAAGCAAAGAGAAAGTGTTTTACCTTGATTTTGAGAAGATTTCGGAAGAAAACCAAATGGAAAATGAAGAGATTTGAGTAAGGGAGAGAAATCGCACGGAATGAGTATTGGGAAAAAACTGTGCGAAATGAGCTCGAGCAGCACTGGGCTTTATACCAGACATTCGCTCGAGCGAACTTAAACCCTCGAGCGGCCTATCGAGCGAGACCTCTAGAAAATGCAATTTTGCCCAGTTTTGAAACACACATCACTCACATGACTCATATGACTTTGACAAACACTAGGGAAGTCAATTTTCAAACCAAGAATACATATCAAATGTAGAGAAGCATCATATTCTCACAAAACATGCAGGTAAAAACAAAGTATCTTAAGTAATGTAGACATGCGTGTTCAAACCGGTCCTTGCTAAATCAAAAAATTTCAATCAAAAAGCGTGAGCGGGGTTGAGCTGAACATGAAATCATAAATGCTCTCTTCCAAGACACAAAAAGTCAAACCCAATGCTGCTAGGACCTGAATCCTTCTGTTTGAATACATGTTTCAGCATGTTCAAGAGACAGAAAACTTATTCTGTTTTTCACCCCTTTTTTTTTAAATAATTATATATACAAATGTGTATATATAACAACATCACTTTTTCTTTTTCTTTTGATATGCCATATTTTTGCACAAGAGAATCATGATGAGGTCGTCTAGCCCGTGGTCAATTCTGTGTGCAAGTAGAGCTTCCTACCACCTTTGATTGCCTCCCCAATAAACTCACAAGTGGCGAAATGTCAATTAACTAAGCCAGGAGTGAAGTGTGTGATGCTAGTCATAAATTACACAAGATACTCATGTTTCAAACCTTTGTAAACCATAAGTATATGATACAAATCTCAAAAGATGCATGCCCTTAGATTTTATAATTAACAGCCCCACCATTATATAGCACAATCATGGAGTGCATGTATGGACAACAATCAATGACAAGAAAAGGACGACACAAGAGAATGAATAAACAAGAACAATAAAACAAACAAAAAAATGCATGTAAAGTATGTGATGCATGTATGCATAACTGTTAGTCTACAGCACAAAAACCATGTGTGGCTTGCGTCTTCCCCTTTTTGACGATCCACCTTGGTACCCTTTTTCTTGAGTAGGGCTTTTCAATTCTCTTAGTTTGCCTCCTTAGCTCTAAACAGTTTGGTCGGATGTGATCAATCTTACCACAATGATGACACACGGGGCTTGCTTTGTGAACTCTTTGTCTCAACAAGGTTGAGACGTTCTTGGGGCCATTCATGAAATTCTTATCCCTTCTAGAAGGATAAGCAG
This sequence comes from Carya cathayensis, assembly GCA_011037825.1. Taxonomy (NCBI): domain Eukaryota; kingdom Viridiplantae; phylum Streptophyta; class Magnoliopsida; order Fagales; family Juglandaceae; genus Carya; species Carya cathayensis. The sequence continues at coordinate 17,205 of QGSO01001595.1, forward strand.
CTCTGCTCTTAACGAATGTAGGAGCATGCACAAAGTGTCTCATTAATTTAAAGCAGTCTGGTCTAATATGGCCAATCTGTCCGCAGTGATGACATATGGGGCTCGTGTTGCGAGCTCTTTGTCTTTTGGAAGGTGGAACAGACTTTTGCACTTGCACATGCTTCTTACCCTTTCCAAATGGATGAGTCTTCCTATTCTCAGTTATTGCAGGAACAAACATTGTTTTTCTTGCATTTTTATAGGAGGCTTTCGAGGTTGAAGGAGCATCAGGATTCTCTTCATAGTAGCCTAGACCACTCTTATCACTAGGGGACTTTCCTAAACTTAGGAGTTTGTCAAGCTGGTTTGTCCTAATAGAGAATTTCTGCAACTTAGTATTTAACAAAGTCAGCTCACTTTCATGAGTTGTCACTTTATCTTCTAATGTCACATTCCTCTTTTGTAACTCATCCGTTAGACCAATGGCTTCTCCTAGTTTGTCTTGGAGTTCTTCATTTTCTCTTTTGCATAAATCTATTTCCTGAATATGTGCTTTATTGAGTTTCCTCAATTTCACACATTCCTTATACAACTTCTCATAGATTTCCTGCAACTCATCTTCATTTCCAGAGTCATTCTCAGAAACACTCTCAACTTCAAACCTATATTCATTACTATGACTTTTGCCTACAACAGAGGAAGTGAAAGCCATGTAATTGAGATTTTTCTTCATGGAAGAATTCTCTTGTGAGTCACTTGACTCAGACTCACTATCAGTCAAGGAAAAAACCTTAGCTTGCTTTTTTGCTTTTTTGTAATTTGCACACTCAAATCGAATGTGACCAAAACCATGACATTCATGGCACTGAATACTGTCCTTGTCAGCTCTAGTGTCTCGCTTATAGCTCTTTTCTTAGTTTTCTGAACTTGAACCCCTATTAAACCCTTTGAACCTGGTAAAAAAGCAGTAGTTGTACACAACACTACACCTAGAGGGGGGGTGAATAGGTGTAATCCGATTTTTCTGGTCTTTTAAAAAATTGTTAAACAACAATTAATCAAAGGAATAAATCACACAAATAATCAACACAAGATTTTGATCACGGAGTGGAAACTCATTTGAAGAACGTCTTCAAAATCTAAAACCACTCCGGGTGTAAGACACCACCTCAAATCCACTATAGAAATTTTAGTTTGTTACAACCAATTTAGAGACACTCACAAAACCTTTGTAGTAGCTAAACTTGGCTTGCAACACCACGAGCGACCCACTCGATCTCTACACGCATGTAGTGTCGGAACTCCGACCTTTCTATAGCTTCCCACGAGAACTTCTCGATCTCTGCATCAACAGCAGCTCCGGACTCTTCCGGCCAATGAACTCGTCCACTCCAATGGACTCATATGAAGATTGATGTTGAATGTAGTGTGGTGGAGATGTGTTTATCCAAGAGAGAATCAACCAAGTGGGGGAGAGGTTGCTCTAAAAGATCTTGGAGGCCCTTAGGGTTTTTGCTCTGATTCTCCACACCTAGAACAGAAGAGAAGCTGTTCTATTTATAGTTCCACTCAAAGGAGGCGCATGAAAACCCTAGATATTAAGTCATCTGGAACATTCGCTCGAGCAATTGTCGAGCGAAGGTCGAGCGCCACAATCTATCTGATTTCGCTCGAGCGAAGTGTCGAGCGAGGGTCGAGCGGAACAATCTGTCTGAGTTCGCTCGAGCTCAGTGTCGAGCGAGGGTCGAGGGTCAACTCTGCCTGAGTTCGCTCGAGCGCCCTGTCGAGCGAGTGTCGAGCGGTGACATCTGTTTGACCAGTTATCAGCACATTTCAATCCTTTTCGCTTCAACACTTGTTACAACACTATTTTACACAGGTTTTCACAAGAATATGCCAATCAACTCATTTTTCCCTCAACAATCTCCCCCTTTGGCATTTCTGTGACAAAACCTCTAACCTATACATATGACCTAATCCTAGCACACCCATCACTAGATTCATATTCTTGAACACGTTGAAATATTTCTGCACACACTTAGCAAACGGTTAAACATATCGCACAAAGAATTGTTTGCAAATCACAAACCATAATTCATGAATAGACATGACAAGTACAGGCTTTAGAGACGAAATATTCCATTAAGCAATTAATCAGAAAATGAGTTCAAGAACAATTAGTCACACAGCAGCAGTAAACATGAGATATAAAACCAAAAGATAAAAACCAAAGGCTGCTGTTCCCAAAACAAATGTGTTGCTAACAACTAACACTCCCCCTGAGTTAGTACCCAATCTCCCCCTTAATCAGTACTATACTACTCCCCATTTTTGTCACAAGCTGACAAAGGGTCTAAATCGTCTGCAGGACTGCAACCATCCTCATCATCCTATTTAGTTGCTCTTCAATGTCATTAAAGCGTTGGGTCACATGCTGCTGCAGGCTATCAAACCAGGCATCTACTCAAGAATCTGCTGAAGGCGGGGCTCGATCGAGCCGAGTGCCGAAGGGGATGGTGCCGAGCTAGACGGCTGAGAACTGGATGGCCGAGAGCTGGATGGCCGAGAGCTCGAAGGCTGAGAGGAGGGTGCGGGAGGATGCTCAACACGGAGAGGGTGTGGGGTGGTGTGAGCACGACTAAGTTGCACCGTCCTACGACCAATAGGAGCCTTAAGTGGTATTCTAGGCTCCTGTGGAAGAAAGGCAACAGACTGGGAGAGGGCTAATCGGGTGATTAGACAAGCAAACGGCAAACCAGTCCGTTTCTTGGAGGACTGAAAAGCCTCAATAATGACCCGACACAGAAGACACCCTAGATCAATGGGGACATCATTGATCAAGGCATGTAGAAGAATGGTGCGGTCAAGACCCACGTCACTCTGATGACCCGTAGGATATAGATTGGTAAGAACAATCCTACTCAGAATGAGATTGTCAGGTGTAAAAAGAATAGTTTGGAGAGGGGTCTTCCCTTCCCAATGACTGGTCCCACCACATAGACAGCTAGCAATGGCTTGTGGAGTAGGAGGAGATGTCCGTGTATAGGGATACACTGGATAAGACACACGAGGGGCATTCAGCAAGTTTGCTATCATGCCCGGAGTCACCCGGAAGGAAATGTTCCGGAGACTAACCTCAAAGGAGTCATCAATAGAAATAGCATGAATGTTGGAGTAAAACTCCCGAACCATCTCCACAGAAGGAGTGGGATGACCAGTGGTCAAGGCCTGCCACTGGCGAGACTAAAAAATGTGAGGAATAATGGTCTCAGTAAGCTCACCAAGGGAGACGTCACGCTCAACTATAGGTGTACGTTGAGAAAAATTCTGAGTGTACAACTCCTGTGCCCGTGCATTATGGAAATGGGCGTGAGGGGTGCAGGGGGGTTTGGCGAGGACGAACACGTCGAGACATGGCTTTTGGCTGTAGACAGAGTCAGTGACGTTAGACAAGGCTAAAGTTGATGTGAAGACTTGATGAATGCATGTCTAATATGTCAAATGCATGATGATGATAAAACTCAAAGCTTGACCTTCATGCCCATCCCAACTAACCATGCTACAACAATGCCAAACATGTTGACTAACCATGCCCTTTCTAACATAAACCACCTTCAAACCCAATGCAATCTCAAGTCAAAAGATGTCCCAACACTAGAATATGCATGAAATAAGTATATGAACAATGCTATGCCAATGCATGATGTAAAAGAGAAAACATTTCTTTGAAGCATCTCCACAACATTTTCCGAATTTGTAATCTGCAAATCCTTTGTGATCTCTTGAACACAGAAGCATACATTTCTCTTTTCCTTTACCACTTGCTTTGGGACAGTGACACAGAGAATCTTACCACTGAATTTTGCAGTGGTCTTATCGATGTCAGCATTTTTTGGCACTTTAATGGTTTGCCCAACATGAACAGTTTTTTCTTCATGTACTTTCCTTTCTCCACTGATCACCAAGTCGCCACAGCAAGTAGCCCGAAGCTTAAGCCCATCCTTCTTGAAATCTAAAACACCACACAAAATGAAAAAAACTAAGTTCATTATTCTTGATTTCTTCCATAACACAGTACTAAATCCACTGGTTGGAATACAATATTTTGCCACTTTTCCATAAAGTTTCATGATAAAACTTTCGTGCTTCATATACTTTTTCAATGCCTAGAAAAATTTATTCCCACCCTTCCCTGAGGAAAAATCTCTCACCAATTTTTCCTTGAGGAAGATGCAAAACTTTTCCGCAATAAATAAATAGACAACATTTTGTAAGAATCAACTCGGCAGCTTTTGGTGAGCATATTGATATAGTTTACCTACCAATATGCTTTTCTTCACAGAAGGTTTTGAAAGTGTAATGGCAGGAAGAAATTAAGACATTATATATCAGGGAATGGAAATGAAGGTCTCCCCCCAAAATATTCACATGAAGCACTTTTATCTGAAAAAGAATATACAGTGTTTTTAAGATCATGGTGACGGAGTTTAGCAGATTAATTACCAGGCATATCAACAACGAGAGAATGGGTTCCTGGGCCCTCCATCCAACACGAAGAAGGTACAAATTCTTCAACTACTGGGTTTTGTGAGCATCTTCTCCCTCCATACCGACAGCTTGTATCTCTAACATTTGCCATAGATGAAAAGCTGAACTTTGTTAAAGATGATGAATGTTGATGAGGTGATGCTTTGTAATGTAATTAGATGCAGTCTTATTTATTTGAAAATGGTGAGCTAATCATGAAGTTTGCAGTTTCTAACCGGTGGAAAAACAGGAAAGGTACGGTACTCTATTCTTAGCTTTCCTGGTGCCCAAAGTATGCTCTTGCATGAATATGAAATTCATACACGCACTCAAAGTATTATTAATTTTGTATTGGCCGGTTTTTAATATTCTAGTCTCTTCTGTTTGAGTTGAAAGTCATAGCTGACCAGAAGATAATAAAATTGCATGCTCTTTTTGGTATGAAAACCATGCCATAAGTAAGTCGCTTGGAAGGACCGTGATCAAAGAGATTGTTACAAAAGCTGAAGCTATTAATTATATCTCAAAAGTCTTAACTCTTCTTGTGTGGGCTAAAGAGCTGAACAAGTGAAATATTTTAATTAAATTTAATAAAATTTTTGATATCATATTTTTTTAAGAAATAGATTTCATTTATTTATGAAAGTGAAGTTACAGTTATAATTTGATATAATTACAAGTCAACTACTCACAATTGGGGTGCGCTCCCCCAATACACAAATTATTTTGTGACTAGTATGGTCTTAACTTCTATAACTCTTTACAGACAAATCGTCTGAGAGACCACACTCTGGCTAAAACATATATCTCATCCATCACCCTCCAAAGGAGGAGAGGGCTTCCAAACCCCACCCTCCAAAGGATGAGAGGATTTTCACCCTATGGACAAAATGTCCAAGAGACTATTTCTTCATTTTATTTTTACCTAAAAAAAAGATAGATGCGAAATTAAATAACAAATTACAGATTAAAAAATTGTAGATCTGCATTTTTAGCCTTGCAACAAAAAAATAAAAAAGCAAATAGATAATGTGGTGGAGCGTGAGGACACGCGCCACCCTAGAAGTGTAGCAAACGATCAGGTCTGAAGAAACCAAGGGCCCCAGTCCCAGAAATGCCACACGTGGCTGTAGGAAGAGCTTCCCCGAAATGCCACACGTGGCTGTAGGAAGAGCTTCCCCATGCAGCGGCACGTGGAACTCACGCGCACTTTGACCTGCGAGTGTGACTCACGTGCCGCACGGTTCAACGAAATTCTTTTTTACATGGGAAACCTGTGGTGGGGCGCATGGTGGTCGTTGTGCTCTAAAGAACGGGAAATCGGCATTTTGCTACACTTTGGCCAGAAAAACACAAACAAAAGACTGGAAAAACTACTACACACTATCTGGTCTAAACATATGGGAGGTGGGAGGGAGGAGCCGAAGCCCCAACCCCCCTCTAGCCTGGTTTTTACTAGAGGGAGACTCTAGATAGAAAAGTGAGAGAGCTTTATCCATACAAATAAAGTCAAAGTCATCCCTTTGGCCTGGTTTTGATATCGTATTAAACGAATACCCGTCTTAGAAAGTTTAACATAATTGGGAAGAGACAAATTGAATTATTAAAATTATAACGTAATGGATTCATGAAATGGATCATTGAAGTGGATTTATATGAACACAAGATAATTTTTTCCCATTTGGATTTGAAGTGAATACAGCGAACAAGTACATGATGATTAGAATGGGACTTATAACCAACAGCAATCAAAATATAAATTAAGGTCAAATTCTGATGCGGGATCAGTATTTCATGTAATAAGGTCCTGTTTATTTTGCTTGAAATTAATAGTATTCTTTTAGCATAAAACAAAGGATATTTCGATCATTAATTCACATAATGTTAATAATTAAATTCAAAGACTAAAGTATCATGTGTCTTAACACTAAATGGATATTCTCAATTTCACTTAAAAGGGTGAGAATTCTTATCCCTATTTTTATGCACTTCTTGAACTAATACCCATGTAATTATACCAAGTTAATAAATAGTAATTCGCTATCCCCTCAATGAGTAATATGAGTAATGATACATACACAACCAATCCATTTTTCCTAAAATAACATGAGTAATGATACACATACAACTATTTTGATAAAAAAAATATTCTACTCAACAACCCTAGACCACACACATTCTAAAGGAAAAGTAAAAAGACAAAAAAATAAAAACCCACATCAACATGTGTATGGTGTAGGGCTACTAAGTAGATTGAAGAACTCTTTTTATAACCATGTTTTAAAATAACGGTATTTCTGTAAAACGATGTTACTTTTGTAAATTATTTTACAAAAATTTTATTAATTTAAAATGCAAGGTTGTGTAAAGAATTGTATGTTTATCACTTTTTAAAGGAAACTTATTTATACAATTCTAGAGTGTGTAAATCTTGAGCACTTCCTTTAAAAAATAGATAAATGTAAGACACACATAAAAAAACCTATTTATTAATAGTAGACCCGTTCCTTTTCGAAAACATCAGCAGATTTGCATATCCTAAAACTTTATCTAACATTACACATTTATAAATAACATAACATCAAAATTAATCTTTCACATCATAATGAAAAAGGAAGTTCGCATACAACTTATATAATTATTAGTACTCGAGCATCTCCTAATCGCTAATTAAACATTGTCCTTTGTTTCGGTTCATTAATTATAGTAAAACATATATATGCAAGCCAACGTCAGGATCGTAATGATTAATCAAATTAGTATATCCATTTTAGAACTTCTGAAAACTAAATTGTTTAAACCCTTAACCCTTTGAATCATATCTGCCATTACTAGTCAAAAATCAAGAGAAATGATTAAAGCTTCAAATAAACAAAACCATGCAAGCCTTTTCAAAAAAGTATAAAAAAATTTATTCTTTATTAGTAAGACCCGCTCTTTTATAAATGACTTGTACGAAATTTATCGATTTGAAACTTGTACCTCGCATTACTTGTCAAAAATAAGAAATTTATCAGCAATCCCAAACCAATCACCAGTAGAAAGCAAGAAAGTAGTGGGCCAACAATCAGAGGATTATGGCTTAAGGGTGACTGTTAAACCAATTATAAATGATTCTCTATCTAATTTTCACCTTCCACTTATAATTATTTGGGTTATTGTTAAATATAAGTTGGAAAATATATTCCCTTAAGTATTTAAACTTCTTAATTAATAAATAAAGCGACTATAAAGTAATAAATTTTATTTAAAATTTAACATATTAAAAAAATTATGTAGTTAATTAAACTACTTTTAGTTGTTCTAATCCGTGTCATTTTGTACATAATAAAATAATTGCAAATCAATGATACGATCCTAATTATTAAGAATTTGATAAAAATCAATAGACAAATCAATTTGGATTTTTTAAAAACTGATTTGACTATACACTTAATACTTAGAACTGGTTTGCATGTTGAGTTAACAACTGATCATCTAAATATCTAAATACTCAAATATAAATACTCTTCAATTTTTAATTTTTAATTTTTTTATCTAATCATTTCTTAATTATTACAACTTTTTTAAATTTTTAAACAAAATAAAAAAATAATAATTAACTTTTTCAAATTCTAAAATAAAAATAATATAAAAAAAATTATATTCTAATTTTAACTTTATAATATTTTATTCAATTTTTCTCTCTCCTCTCTCAAAATCCTATAAAACATATTAACTGAAACTATTTTACTAATAATTAATGATTATTCATCTCATTTTATCTCATGATCTCAACATGATCAATCCAAACAAATATTCCTTGGGATTATAACTAATAGGTCTTAACCATATCACATGAGGCCCAACTTATAAGAAGGAAAGTCATAATTTTGCATATTGTTATCACAAATAGAAGCGTTTGGTCTACAAAGAAATTTTACAAAATGAAACTTAATTAGAAAATGATGTAATTTAATATAATATGTCAAATTGTAGATATTTTTTATTATAAAATAAATCTAACTTAATCACATAAGCCATGTCATTAGTAAATTTTCGTTTGTGAGATTTCTTTATGATTCTAGCAGATATTTACATATTCTATACAATCATAAGTAAAAAAATAACGGAGAATAAATAAGTTTTACATAGTACATGATAAGAACAAAATGTTAAAAAAAAAACAATTAATATCTTGTTTTATTGGTTGCGATGGATAATATAAATTGTTCAATTGTGGTTCAAATTCTGAATCTGATTAAATCTGTTCGATCTTAAAAAAACATGCACATATTATATAGTACTGCATGTTGTTTGGTTAGTCCAATAATGGTAAGTTAAGATTAAAGACTTTCTATATCAGATGGGTTAATTAGAGAGTAATAAGAAAACCACAGAGTTTATCAAAAGGGTTTATTGCAAAATAAGTATTTAAATTCTCTCGTTTTTATGATTAGAGACCTTAATTTTTAACTTTTGCAAAATTAATCCCTACATGACTTCGAAAAATTCGCAATTAGTATCTTAATTAGTCTTCTTCCATTAGAAAATTAACATGATGATCAGGATTGTCGCATCATGACATCAATAGAGGCCATGTGTTCAAAGACCGACACGTGATCGAGTGACCTAGCCTCCTACTAGTTTTGTAGAAGAAGATTGAACGAGTCTGTTATATATCTACATGCGTTCTTCTTGAAATACAAATATCAATTTTGCGAAATTTATAAATTGAGAAGTCGAATTGTAAAAAAGTAGAGATTAAGATGTTGATTTTGCAATTCACCATTATAATAAAAAAATTCAAACCGTAAGAATCCAAAGTTATATATATAAATATAAATATATATGTTATAAACTATCTTGTATTGTATGACCACATTTAGTCATTGTTATTGACCAAGTCGTAGTCGTCAATTAAGACTTTTGTACCCCTATATATATGGATGTTTCTAAGTTCATATGACACATCAATAAGAATGGCTCACTCTCATTCTCTCTCTATCTTTGAAACTCTCTCTATTTTGATTGATTCACAACATGTTATCAGCACAACACGTTATCAGCACGACTTGCTCTCTCATTATTCTGCACGAATCGCCTTGTTTCTTTTCCTCTTTCTCATAGTCCCTTTCCAATCTCTGAACTTCAAGCAAATTGACAGAGCTGTTGGACAAACCACCATAAAAGCGGTGCCGATCATCCTCCACAGTTCAACTGCAACTGTTTCCATTGCAACACGAGCTACTGGCTATCCAAAACCCAACTAGCTCTAGAATTTCTGATTTACAGCAGCAAAACCTCGAAAGAAACCCACCATATATATATAACTGCTACCCACAGATCTATTCAATGGCTGCCGAATCTAGCAGCGGCAGCGGCAAAGCCTACCCCATCAAAACCGTTCCTTCGATCACATCTTGGGATGGATGAAGTCCCTCAACCCTGAAATAAACGGCCTAGATGGAAAAGAGTCGAAGTGGAAGAAGCTGTGGAAAACCAAGTGCCGAGCATTATGCTGGAAAACTGGAAGTAGAAGCACAAATAGACAGTAGCTAGAAAGCTCCAGCCTCTGGAGTGGAGGCCACACAGCGAGTAAGGATCCAGTAGGAAGCTTCAGAACTGGAGCCAGAGTCGGCGAGTCTGGGCTGATTCAGATGCCGCCGATGCCCTCTCCAGGATCCTCCACCAACCCGGTCGACGCAGCCCAACAAAATCTCCCCACTCGTTGCTCTCCGTTTTCAAGGATGCCAACGACCAAGCAGCTTTCACAGACCCATCAATGGATTCCTCAGGCTCCTATTAGAACCGAGCGGGAACCTCAAAGGATATTACTAGGACGGATCCGCGTGAACCTTGGACTACCAGGCGATCTCAGACCCATGCGAGCTTCCAAGTCCGTGTGGTTCGTACGGTTTGTGCATACCTGGGTATGGTTGCTCATGTTTGGACACTGAGGAGGAACGGCATGGAGTTGCCGTACAAGGAGCAAATGCAGTAGGAAACGACTTCCTCGCCTGGAGAGTGGGTGAGTCTCTAGAACAACTGTGGCTGTTGGGGAGCAGTGTACAGCAACGTTGTACGTGTAATACGTGTACATCTCAAATGTTGGTGGCCGCCGCAGATGAGAGTAATACGTGTACATCTTGGGTCGACAAGCTTCAAGTCCATCGAGAAGTCCAATGAAGGATGATGACGCATGGGATGACATAAGGAGCCAGACCCAATCAACTTCGAAGAAGATAAGCTTGCTTTATATAATATATATATATAGCTTCCAGATTTATTTTAACTTAAATTCTTAGACTTTATTTGGCATCTCCACCTTTTCTGCTCATGTACGTAAGTTCCAACTACTTTAACTGTAATAATTTGACTTTTGACAAGCAAAAGAGAATAGATCGGCACAGACAAGCAAAAGTGCGGCAGTGATTTGGTGAATTCAGTGATGGCAAGAGTGCAACCTGTCATCAGGAACTTCGGTACCGACAATTGTATTGTAACTCTACGGTGGAAATTAATCTCAACGATGTAAATGTGGAAAGCACGAGATTCAGTTGATTTTGAAGCTAGTGGTATTCTACTTCAAATAAGTTTTTTCAATATATTATTTACAATCTCTAAGGTGAGTATTACAGATTATACTCATTATTATTACTTGATTAAATTCTATGTTTATTTACATAATTTACATACAAGTTTTATTTATTTTTTTATATATACTTGTTATGAATTATTGATAATATGATTTATTTTGGAATAAAAACTGAGTATCCCTAAAGGATTAATGCTCTAAACCGATGATAAGATCTATCTTGGAATAGAAATTGAACATCCCTGAAGGATTGTTCTAAACCAATAATTTTATTGAGTATTTCAATAATAAAGGATCTATTGATTATATGAGATAGTTTAAATGAGTGATACGTGTATAAAAAACTCATTATGATTAATGCACCTGAAGTTGTATAATTGAAAGTGTGTTTTTGATTCATCAACATATTTCATTCAATAGTTGTATAATATCATCTCAAAGAGAAAGCTGATAGTTTTTCCAATAAGAGCTTCTGCCTCGAAATCATAGAAGTATTATAAAGATATTTATCACCACGTCCAATCTCTTGGTTTCTTTGAAAACAATTCGTCATTCTCTTCTGATAATGATATAAATCCAATTTCATTCATTCAGGGAATGATGTGGAACTAGTAGGACGTGGCTCATGATTTCTTAGCAAAATCTCATTATTTTGCTTAGCCACTAGAAAACCAGATATAAATTTAGAATATATTATGAACTTTTGCACTCGATATTGCTACTTCAGGAGCACATTCGAGGCGTTCATTTTAAACATATATTCTTTAGTGGTTTTTCTC
>QGSO01001596.1:0-14258 GCA_011037825.1 Carya cathayensis
CTGCGTACAAATGTTTAAATATTTACAAATTTATTATTCCTAGTTATCTTCCTTGTGCATGCGTTCATACTTTTGGGACTGAAAATTGTTGAAATATTATAACTAATTAAATGGTTCTCAAATTCATCATTTCTTATTAACTTAATCTATTAATTAATTAGGTAATTAATCAACATTGGATTTTAACAATAAATAATTATATAGTACTACTTAATATATATATATATATATATATTTAAGAAGAGGACGATATTATAATTTTATTGATAATCCTAACTTATGGTGGAGGAAAATCATGGTTACATCCAAACGCTTGAGGGTTATAAATAATCAAAACATCCAAACCCAGGTATAAAAAAAAAAGACCTAAAACAAAAATACAAACCATTATACAAAATATTAAAATAAAAATTCTAATAAATATAAAACCAAAATAACATAACATACCTGCACGAGAAATCAAGATAAGAAAAGAGAAACTCTTTATGCAATCGGGGTTGGGGAATCCCGTGTAACCGGGCACATATTTTAATAAAAAATATTCATTTTTTCTTCCTACTTTGTATTTCGTTTCCCATCTCTCTCTTTCTATCAATTTTATCCGTGGAGCTTTCAAGCCTTTTAAGATCGCCGACATTTCTGGGTTTTGGGGTCCTTAGTGGGATTGAAAGTAGAAGGATGAATCTGAAAGGATGCTCAACAGGAAGGATGTGGCCAATGATTTTTTACTTTTATTTTTTGAGTTTGCGGTTGACCTGTGGTATTGCCTTGGGTCTATGCTTAGTGGTTCAGAGTTTCAAACTGCCTGTAGGTGCGATGGTTCAGTTCAAGACATTCACTTTGAAGCGTAAAACGGGGTTGAATTTAAGATTTTAACTAGTTGATATCATCCGAATACGAGCAGAGAGTTCAAAATGGATTTTTCTAAACTTTTTACTTAAAAAGTTATGCATTCTTCAGTCGAAATGCTGCACTGGTTTGGATGTTCTTAGTCACTGGTCAACATTTGTAGAAATGGATTTGGGCATTTTTCAGCCACTCAAAATGCCCTGCAAAAATGGGTTTTAGTCGTTATTCTTCCTTCAGTTGCAGTCATTCCTTCTATATTTCAGTCCAGTCCTTTCTACTTTCTTCAGCTATTCTTCTTCAGTCGTTGGTTCTGGTTCATATGCAGGTTATTCTTCCATCGAAAGCTTCTTGCTTTCATTTCATTTCGTTTCTTTTTTTTCTTTCTTTAAATTACTGACAAAAGCTGACGCGGTTACACGCCGGTTCCGCAAAGCCGGTTGTGCCTAGCAGAATTGATAAGAAAAACTTGTAACATACCTCTTATCGACAACGAATTATGTGGAAACATGTTTGATCCATGCGAATAGTTCCCAGAATGTCTTTGGGAAGATTATTATTATTATTAAAGAAGAAGTCCATACCTTTAGAGTCCATTTTGACTAATTTGTCGGGACGTGATTTGTTTCCCTAAAAGTATGATGTAGCTTCACTAACCTTGATCCAGCCGTCAATCTTGCCTCGTTCCAGGACCTCTGACTTTGCCAAGGAACTTTCCAATCTTTCTCCACCAATTAACCACAAGTTTCGAATCAGATTCAACCTCTATGTGGGTAATATGCATCTAAGCACATAATCTAAGACCGTTTGAGAGGGCTCTAATCTCAGCAATATTATTGGAGTTTATACCATAAAACTTGACAAAAGCAAAGATCATTTTGCCATTTGCATCTTGAAGAATACCACCACCTCCGCTTCTGCCTAGATTACCAAGACTACTTCCATCTACATTAAGTTTTACAAAACCATGTGCTGGGCGCATCCACTTCAAAATCTGAATATTCTTTCTCGGTATAGGAATCTTCATTAGACCTAGTTGCTGTAAAATCACATCATGATCTGAGCATTTGATTAATGGCTTATTCGTTTTTGTGTGGATAATTTGAGTCAACAAATTCTTGACTTTATAAACCACTTGCTCTCGTGTTTCAACAATCCTCTCCATACGAGTTTTACATCTATATAACCATAGGAGCCAACTTATTAAAGAAAGAAGAATACCAATCACTACATTAATCTGTGAGACTGTCTGAGCTTTGGATATCCATTGATGAATTTTACCACCCTATTTATAAGTTGACCCAAATTTTAGACCTAGCACTATCTTAAAATAATTCTAAACAAAGGCTGGAATCTCTCCCAGAAGTAGCGAGTGATTTAAAGATTCACGATCAACCATTTTACAACATTCACATTTAGATGCCATAGAAATATGCAACTCCATTATATTCTGGTCAAAAGGTAAACCATTATACATACCTTTCCACATAAACGTAGATATTTTAGTCGGAAGAAATCTATGCCAAATCTATTTGGCCACGGTGGTTTGTCCTTAGGTTCATGATTATAATGCCAAGCTGAAGAGGTACAAAAATTTCCATTCTGCTCCAGTCTCTATATAAGAATATCTGGGCTAGAGGAAAGTTGAATATGTTGTGACTTTAGTGTTGAAACCACCCAAGTATGACTCTCGACTCTCCACCGTTTGCTGCTTTGGCCTATTAGGCCACCCACTCTCCACCAACCATTAGTTAGGCCACCCACCCTCTCCAAGTCTGAAATGGCTGCATATTGGCCAAGAAACGTGGCCATTTGTTCCCCATGATTTCTCCTATAAAAGGAGGTCTTTTGCTAAAAAAAAAATATCATCCTCACTGAGGTGAAAGATCGGGAAGGGGCTGAGGGCCAATTTTAGGTTCTGGGGAAGCCCAGAATGGAGTGCCATTTGAGAGATAGAGAGATTGTTCATGAGTGTTTGTAATTTTGTACAAACATATTGAAAATATTGAATTTCCGCTTCAGTGGACGTAGGCAAGTTGCCAAACCACTTAAATATTATCTCTATCTATTGTGGGTGTGATTTCTGGGCGGTTTTAGGCACAACAATTGGTATCAGAGCTTCGGTTCGTGCAACCCAGAAAATTACAGTTGATCAAAATCAACTTTTGATCATGCCACAATGTTCCTCTCATCAAGACGGATCCGTTGCCGCAAACGGCGTTGAAAACGGATGTCGGAAGAGCCCGTACGCACCCCTGGAAGTTGGAGAGTGCGATGCACGCGCCTCAGTCCCACCAGAGGAAGAAGACGAGTGCGAAACACGCGCTCACGCGCGTTTGAGGAAGAAGACGCGTGGGGGACACGCTCTCACGTGCCCCCACACGCGTCAGAGGAGGAAGACGCGTGAGTGGCACGCTCCCACGCGCCCTAGGGAGGCTCGGCGCGTTAGACTCACGCGCCTCACGCGCTCCAGACGCACAGACCCAGCGAGTGTAGTACACGCGCCAGATAGATCTAGACCGTCCGTTTTTCAGATCTTTGTTGGGCTAGATCTAAGCCATTCGGAATCCGATTTCAACGATCAAATAGTGCTTTCCAACTATTTGGATCATTCGGGACTCATCCGTACGGTGGGAATATTGAGATTCGCCATCGGTACTGTTGATCTGAGCCGTGCAGGAGTTCCAGATCATGTTGGGCTAGATCTAAGCCATTCTGAGTCCGATTTCAACGATCAAATAGTGCATTCCGACTATTTGGATCATTCGAGACTCATCTGTACGGTGAGAATATTGAGATTCGCCATCGGTACTGTTGATCTGAACCGTGCAGGAGTTGCAGATCATGTTGGGCTAGATCTAAGCCATTCTGAGTCCGATTTCAACGATCAAATAGTGCTTTCTGACTATTTGGATCATTCGGGACTCATCCGTACAGTGGGAATGTAGAGATTCTCCATCAGTACTATCGATCTGAACTGTTCAGGAGTTGCAGATCATTTTGGGCTAGATCTACGCCAGTTGGAGTTCAATTGCGATGATCAAATAGTTCTGACAAACTATTTGGATCATTCTGGACTCATTTGTGCGGTGAGAATGTTGAGATTCGCCATCGGCACTGTCAATCTGAACTGTCCAGGAGTTGCAGATCATTTGGGGCTAGATCTATGCCGGTTGGAGTTCAATTGTGATGATCAAATAGTTCTGACAAACTATTTGGATCATTCTGGACTCATCTGTGCAGTGGGAATGTTGAGATTCGCCATCGGCACTGTCGATCTGAACTATCCAGGAGTTGCAGATCATTTGGGGCTAGATCTATGCCGGTTGGAGTTCAATTGCGATGATCAAATAGTGCTGACAAACTATTTGGATCATTCTGGACTCATCTGTGCGGTGGGAATGTTGAGATTCGTCATCGGCACTGTCGATCTGAATTGTCCAGGAGTTGCAGATCATTTGAGGCTAGATCTATGCCGGTTGGAGTTCAATTGCGATGATCAAATAGTGCTGACAAACTATTTGGATCATTCTGGACTCATTTGTGCGGTGGGAATGTTGAGATTCGCCATCGACACTGTCGATCTGAACTGTCTAGGAGTTGCAGATCATTTGGGGCTAGATCTATGCCGGTTGGAGTTCAATTGCAATGATCAAATAGTGCTGAAAAACTATTTGGATTATTCTGGACTCATCTGTACGGTGGGAATGTTGAGATTCGCCATCGGCACTGTCGATCTGAACTATCCAGGAGTTGCAGATCATTTTGGGCATGATCTATACCGGTTGGAGTTCAATTGCGATGATCAAATAGTGCTGACAAACTATTTGGATCATTCCGAACTCATCTGTACGGTGGGAATGTTGAGATTCGCCATCGGTACTAATGATCTGGACCGTACATACTTCAGATTGGTTTTGGACTTGATCGCAACCAGTTGGAGTCGTGACGGACTCATTTGCTGTGGGCTTGATCGCAGCCAGTTGGAGTCGTGATAGACTCATTTTGTTTGGGCTTGATCATAGCCAGTTGGGATCGTGAAGTTTGATGGAGCAAGCTTCAGATCATTGGACGATGCTGATTAACGTGTTATATCAGCAGGTTTTGGCAGTCATACAATTCATGGAGCATATTGTTATTAAGAGGAGAACCGCACCGGATCTCATTGTGGCTTTCTTTGAAAAGCTAGTTGCAAATAACAAAGTGCTGATGTAGAAATTGTTTAACTTCAGAAAAGGCAGAAGGTACTATTGTTGCCCAATAGTATTTGACGTTGCGGTCAAAAAGTTGGGAGGTCATGAAAATGGCTATGAGTAATTCTGCAAAGAAGACGAAGTTGAAGAGATCTTATCCTAGATGAGGAGGTGCGCAGAAGAGATTCTGGCAAGATCTCGAGTTCGTGGCAAGACAGGCCACAAGAGACTGCTAAAATCAGGAGAAAACTGAGAATGATGTTGTGAATATGGTGATTGAAGAAATACAAGACGTTGTCTTTCTTGCAGTGCACAATGCTGTTAAAGACAGCTTGAAGACAACAGTCATTCAGGTTGTTTTCTCAGAAAGTCGTAGAAGGTCACGAATGATTCATTGGTCTTGGCTCGTGGAAATGGTCGTGTGAATTAGACCTGAAGAAATCTCCCTAGACCACGACATGAAGTAACGGTGTGAGAGATGGGAACAAAACGTCAGATGTTCCAGGGATATCTACACCTAAAGTTGATGATCACATGGCTGTCAAGACGATCAGACTTCCACGGTGGTTACTACCTTAAATTGTATCCTGCTAAATGAAGGTAGTGAACTACGGTATGAAGAAAAATCTTGCAAGAATGGAGATTATGCAAGTCGAAGACTGCACACAAGATGGGCACATCGACTGAAGACAGCAGCAGGATGATTAGTCACCCAGATCAGAGAAGGAGACCTCAGCAACAGGTTCTCTGATATGTGTCAAGGTCCGTGCGAGACCATTGATTCCCAGTGCAGTGGGAGATGAGTTGCCCTATATAGATGTGTTGATTAAGGACACTGTACGTGATGAACTAAAGTTATGCATCACTTTAGTTAGTCTTCTAACTTGAAGACATGAGCTATAAAATTGTATAGATGATAAGGGATCATGCTGGAGATAGAGCTCGGCATGTTGAGAACCAGTCTCCAAGTTGGAGATTGGTGTGATTGTAGGATTATGGAGCCTGGTTTTGAAAGCTGTAAAGGCAACCAGGTAGATTGTTCACTCGGCTGTGGCTCGAGCGAAGCTTAGTTTGCTCAAGATGTACATGAGTGCAGACTCATGGATTCGAGCGAAAAGAAAAATCCTAGAGAGTTGAGATTGTGCGGTAAAGCACTTGTAAATCTCCTCTGAAGAAAATCCCTTGCAAGCTCCGTTGGTGTAGACGATGCTAATGCATTTGAAAATGCAATTGGAGAGGCATCAGGACATCCATTTGAAGACGTACCTGCAGATGCATTTGATAGCGGATCTCTCATGGCTGACAAGCATTCCAATGAAGGAGTGCAATTATTTGAAGGATGCAACCGTTTGTAGCATCCTAGTATGGCACACTTGGGTGGAGGGGGTGATTGTTGAAACCACCCAAGTATGACTCTCGACTCTCCACCGTTTGCTGCTTTGGCCTATTAGGCCACCCACTCTTCACCAACCATTAGTTAGGCCACCCACCCTCTCCAAGTCTGAAATGGCTGCATATTGGCCAAGAAACGTGGCCATTTGTTCCCCATGATTTCTCCTATAAAAGGAGGTCTTTTGCTAAAGAAAAAATATCATCCTCACTGAGGTGAGAGATCGGGAAGGGGCTGAGGGCGAATTTTGGGTTCTGGGGAAACCCAGAACGGAGTGCCATTTGAGAGATAGAGAGATTGTTCATGAGTGTTTGTAATTTTGTACAAACATATTGAAAATATTGAATTTCCGCTTCAGTGGACGTAGGCAAGTTGCCGAACCACTTAAATATTGTCTCTATCTATTGTGGGTGTGATTTCTGGGCAGTTTTAGGCACAACATTTAGCTCTTCACAAATGTGATTCCCCACTAGCTCCTGAGTTTTCTCCCAATTACCTCCTATATCGGAAAAAACTCCAGCTATAGTCATAGAGGGATCTGTGACATCCGATAATTCACCAAGAATCTCCAGATATGATCAATTTTCATGCCAGAATGAGATCTTAGCTTCATTTATGAATCATCCAAACCCTCTAATCACCGACTTTATCAATTATTTTTAAAGCCTTCCAAAAGTGTGATTCATAAGAAATATGATTTAGGGAGAAAGGGTGATATTGAGCCTTATATTGGCTCTGAAGAAATTAGCGCAAATATAATTACCATACAAAAATTTCCAAATGAATTTCATATGAAGAGCTTTCTCAATGTCTTTCAACTTCCTTATACCAAAACCACCTTCATCCGTAGGCTGAAAAATAGTATCCCATGCCACCCATTTCTTTTTCTTCTTCCCCTCCTTATTGCCCCACATAAAGTCTGCAAAAATCTGATTTAACTTGTGTATGACACTATGAGGTGTATTAAGCACAGTTAACAAATGTATAGGAATACTGGACAACACATATTTTAATAAAACAAGTCTACCACCCTTTGAGAGTAAAGCACATTTCCACAAGGCCAACTTCTTTAGCACTTTCTGAATTAAGGATTCTACGTGAGAGGCTCCTATGGCACTGCTTGGACATATAGGAGCACCCAAATATAAGCAGGGAAATGAACCCTCAGGAAAACCTGTAGTCTGAAGCCCAATCATTTTCCGTGTACTGTGGAAACAGGAAACTTGTTTAGTAAAATATATTGCGGTGTGGTTGACCTTTTGACCGGCCAGAAATGCTTTCCTAAGTATGTAAAGGATCCATACATGCCTTGTTTTTGCAGCCATTTAAAAAGATTATAAGATCGTCTGCATAAAAAAAAAAAAAAAATGAAAAATACAAGGACATCCTCTGTTGGTTTTGTAGCCCAGCATTTTTTCATCTGTAGCACTTTTGTTAAGCCAACGACTTAGCACTTCTTTAGCAATAATGAAAAGATAGGGAGACAATGTGTTAATGCAGTTTTTACTGACTCAATTCTCGTGATAATTCAAAGAAGTCCTTGCTGATGCCATTCAGTAAAACAGAAAAATATGGCGTGTTAATGCAGTTTTCTATCAGTCGTCTCCATTTATCAGAAAACAAAATATATAGTAGTACTTCTCGTAAGTTTTGTGGCAATATTGACAGTACTGAAGATTAGATCAAAGAAGATTGACTTTGAGGATTGAAAGTTTCAATATTATTTTCCTTGCCCCACTATTCCATTCAGATGATCATGATCATGAGGCCGGACACGTATGAAACAAGTTGAAGATCGATGTCATTTTCCTGTCAAAAGAAATGAGACATTTTAGCGTTAGAAAAGGTTAGTAACTTACAAGGGAAAAAGATATGTTATAGCTGACCTTTTCGTATGATTTTCAGAGGTGTGATATTGGAATATTTCCTTACCAATACTTGCACTTTTTGTCGGCCCGGCCGGTTTGATTTTACTGACATGACATTATCTTAATATTTAAATATTATTTAAATATAAATATTATTTATTTTTAATTTTTTTATCTCATCATTATTTAATAATTATACTTTTAAATAACATATAAAAAACAATTTAATTTTTTTAAATATTAAAATAAAAATAATATTCTCATCCGAATTTTTTTATCCAATATCTTCTCTTTTCTTTTCTAAAATTCTATAAAAAAACATAACTCAAATTATTTTACTGCTGTTTATAAATTAGTTTATTAATATATATATATATATATATTTATCTCATCATCTACGTAACCAAGATCGAGTCGAGTGTTGGCTTAATTGACAAGCTGCGTGTGTACTGGTGTGCAAGACTTAAATTAAACTTGCCTGACAAGTTCTACTTAAAGAAGAGACAGAGGGAGAGAGAGAGAGAGAGTGATTGCCTTGGGGTCGGAGGTCTTCATGTCATAATTGTCATGGGGTTGCACCACGAAACTTGTTGGGGTAAAAAGAAAGAAAACCCTCATGTCTAAGAGGACTTGAGGTAAACTCGTGAATTCTAGTCAAGTTGATGATATAACCAAGTTATTATCTCACTCGTTTTTACACGCCTAGCTACTGAAACAGTGAAGTTTTTCTTCTTTTCCAACGTCCCAGAATGGCTCCATCTTTATGATCACCATCACCGTCCATTCTGCTTTAATTTCCTGAAACAAGACGTACGACACGGTATAATTGAGAGGAGTAGATAGCCACAGTACTGTACGTGGGCTCCACATCAATGAAACCGCCCAAAATAACATGTACAGAGTCAAATATGTTGGATCTCTTTATCCACAACGCGGTCGGTTTGGGTACTGTTTAATAATATATATTTGTATAGTCTCTGTGACTAATTTCTAGTTTCCACTCAACACAACACAACACAGCACGGCACGTATAACAGAAGTCGTCCTAGTTAATAAATAATTATTTTCGTACATGAGTACAATACAACACATTGTTGATGTATACAGTACTCTTCGATCGACGATCTCGTCGGTGCTTCTGCATAAATGATAAAACATATATATATATATATATATATAAAAGCGCGTTTTCGATTTCATACTTGGTAAAAAGAAGGAAGGAAACCAAGCCAAGTCAACTGTACATATACTCTATGAGTCATGACACGTGAGAGAGTTTCAGACACGTATATACATGACCACCACCTAGCTAGCTAGCTGTCATTTTCTTATTTAATGAGCCAAAGCATATACATATAGGTGGGTGCTGTCCAGCCATGTTTGGTGGCCGCCGTTGCCCCTTCTTTTCTTTCGATCGAGTTGTTTTTTTCGCAATATCATGATCTAGCTCTTATATATATATATATATCCGACGCCGTTTTCTGAGTACTCCTCACAAAAGTACGTACGTACCCACCTCCAGTACTTGGAATTAAATTAATTAGAACATTAAACAAATTAAAGACTTCTATCGAAAAATGAGTAGACCATTAATTCGAACACGATGATCATGATCAGTCGACGTTAATTCAAATCAACACTATTAATTATTCAGCATGCATTTTGCTTCAGTTCTTTTGCATGGTATAATATAATGCAATCAACACTATTAATGATCATGATCATCAGATTCATGTCAACCCTTAGTTTATATGTATATGCAAATGAATCTAGCTAGCTAGGTATACATGAGTCCCTGGGCGCGCCACATGGTGTATCGATCGTTTCATTTCCATGAAAAATTGGTTACCAGCAAGCTAGCTAGGCGCACGCTTGATCTGTTAAATTAAATTAAATAGGGGTTACATGCAGTGAGTCTGCCAGCTCTGTTTTAAAATAAACAGGAACACCGACTGGCAAGGGATTTGCTGGTCCAAGGGTTAGCCCTGTATTAGGTATGTTTGTATCACTCATACGAGGCAGGAAGACAGGCAGTCCCACGCGGTTGAAGATCAATCCATCTATCACGTTGACAATTCGTACGGTGCAAAGTACCCATCTATCTCATTGCATGGATCAGATCCCAATCCCAAATGACAGTTGGAGGTGACGAGTATTAAGAAAAAAAAAAAATCTTTAGACATATATTATTTCTCTAAAATGATTAGATTTTGAATAAAATAATTATTAAATTAGAGGGACAGAGAGATGGTGTGATGTGGCTCGATCACGCTAGGGGGTGGTCGGGACGTTGACTAATAGATTATAATGTGATCATTTATGAACCACGTTGGCAAAAGTGTACGTGCTCCATATATATCTATATATAAATATATTTGCTTTACAGATCATTTTTTTTTTTTCAATTCAAAAATTTCTTTCATACTTGAAATTGCAGATCTTTATACAAAAGAATTGAAAGAGATGAGCATGCAATACCATGCATGATCAGAGAAATCGAATTGGTTTTTGTCAAAAAGTTCATTAGGCAGCTAGCTAGGGCTAATATTGGTTTCCGATGCATACGATTTTTTTTTATTTTATAAATATCTTTCGGCTACGCTTGATATTAGTTAAAATTAGTGTTTGATTTTTCATGTTTTTATGTTTTCTGTTTTCTAGCTAGTTGTCATGATCATTAAATTATAAGATTAAAGTAGTATAGTGCACATGACATCATATAATATACTAGTATCCACCAAAATCATGTACAGAAAAGTAGTTAATTTATAGATATAATTGAAATATATATATATATATAATATAAGATCTGAATTAAGTAGATGCACGACAACAGATGGCTATTTTATTTATCTCTTTCTTTTCATGGGGTCCAAAAATAGTGTGTACAATGTACATATTGAGGGGTTGAGAATTATTGGAAGAAATTAATAGCTGGAAAGCACCCAAAATTATATGTTAGTCGATCGCGCGCAGTACTCTACAATTAATTGGGATTATATTATTCAAATCATATTATATAATCAATCAAACCCTCCTTCTATTCAAATTCTTAGTTTTCTTGCCAATGATCAATATTATCCTAAATATATATATATATATGGGATGTATCATCATGCGCGCAGATTCTCATCTATATATATGTATGTATATAGCTGCATGCATGCAAGCAGAAACCTTTAATTAAACTAACCAGTACTACATATATATAAGAGAGAAGCTGCGCGCGCTTTATTCGACTTTTAGATGGATCATGGAGGAGGAGGACTTTTTGTTGTTTTTTAGAACGGACTTTTTGTTGTTATTATCCCAAGCATCGAACCCTTCTTTTGGGATATTCAAGTCAACATGTACGTACTTACGTGGGGCATACCAGAATTAATTACATCAATATATGCATGGATCCAAGTTTCAAAGATATTCGACCTCCATCGATCGCTCGAGCGAGCTTTCACATGACTCATCTCCACTCAAAATATTATTGAAATTAGGTAATAATACATATTTGATCGATCACAAATTAGTATTAGTACGTACTGTTCTCTCTCTCTCTCTCTCTCTGACCATCGCGAAAGGGCGGTTTCATGCTTCTCTATATCAAAGAATGATATAGAACTTCTTTTGAGTTCAGCAAAATCTAAAAGCTTCCACCTATAATCAAGACATAACCGCATTAGCACACGATAGAAATACATCAGAATTTGTATAAAAGGATAGTGTCGGTGCATGTAAATAGGATGGCATACCAGCTCTGCTCAACTAGAACCGCACAATCTGCTAGCTTTCTTCTGGTTCGGAAGCTTTTGTACACTTTCTGCAACTTTAGTGCAGCAACATGCTTGGGATTGGTGGGATCCAAAATTGGCAGTGATTGGATCATCGCCAAATGACTGTCTGATCTCAGGGATTGATTGCACATCACATTGCTTTCTTGTATTTTTGATTCAATGTGCATATTATTTTCTAATGGATGAGCCTTGACTGAGAGCATTTTTTCCAATTCTCCACTCTTAAAGCTAACAGATGCTTCTATTTTCATCTTCCCACAATTTAAGGATTTGAATATCTTGGGTTCAGAATCTTGACCTGTTGAAACTGACAGATCGCACTGGAGTTTTGATTTCATCCTCCCCAAAACTGATGGAATTGACGATGATAATTCTAAGCCATTTTCCACATCACTGTATTTGGTAAATGGACAGGAAAAAGATATCCCCATTTAACAAGGAAAGGTGGCTTGGCAAAAATAAACCAAATTCCTGTCAAAACAAAACGAATACATAGATGTCAAGGGAAGTAACATAATTTATAATGCATCATAAATAGCAAACATATCAAAGAAAGCACTAGAACAAGATGCTGTCAATATGAACTCTAAAATCTTTCAAATTTGACAAAGCAGAGGAAACTTCAAATTTCAAAACTGACAATCAACATATGAGCTTCGATCTACCAAACCTATGGGCTTAAAAGTAGTTGACTGAAACGGAAAAGATTTAAGAAAAATCACTTTCTCTTGAGAGCGTTGTCTTCAAGGTAGAACTGTCAATGTTTGATATAACTAGGCGAGACTAAGCATGTCATTCAACCATCAACCCAGCACTAAGTTGCTGGTAAACCCATTAGAAAGAACCACCGATCTGGAAAACCAATTATCCTAAAAATAATTTTCAAACCGAGAGGGAAAAAAAAAAGAAAAAGAAAAAGACAAACACTTCCCTTTGAAACACAAAACCAACTACAGAAAACACTAACTACCCTTTTCATTCAAAGAGGAGATTAATCTTCATGAGCGGAAGAATCTTCGCAAACCCATCAGCTGAAAAACCATTTCTCAAGCGAATAATATAAGAAATCCATGTTATCACAATCCGATTCAAAGCACCCAGAGCACGCATTTGATATGAATATGATAAAATAAAGGCTAATGCAGATATATGAATGCATATGCCATTCTGTGGCTGCCTCTCTATGAACTAGAAAACAGATTAGCAACAAGAAAACCAAACAAGACAGAACAATATAAAAGAAAAGAACTTCAAAACCAAAAGATAATGAGTGATGTACCTCAAATTGAGGATTATTGAGAGGGTTGGCTTTCCAATGTTATTGCAGAGAGAGAGACAGAGACAGAGTAAATGCTTTTCTTTTTCTCTCTTTCTGTACAGAGTTTGCACTTTCAAAGCTGAAACTTGAACGTTAATAACCTCGTTCGCTGATTCTATTATATAGTGTACAGAAGAGAGAGAGTCAGAGGGAGAGAGGTTTCCAACCACGTGGGGGAGGGAGGACTAGTTTAAAACTTGAAGGAAGTAGTTTGGAAGCCCACGACCATATTTCCCTTTTTTCCGATTATTTTTATTTTTATTTTTTTTAAATCTCTTTTGCCGTATTAATTTTCTTTTTTATTATATATTGTTATTAATGGTAGAGGGATCAGGAAAACACTCGGCATCATGTACACTGATATGAAATGCATGGACATTAATTAATATTTAATAGAGTGACATATTTCTTGACATTTTACTGATCGTGATCTTATCATGTATAAAGTTAACTTAGTACTACGTACGTAAAGTGGAGGAAGATCATATACATGCATGCATGATTTTCACGGAAATTGTCATTGATTATTTAGTAAAGGTCAATTTCACAACAAGACATATATAGTTAATTACTTGGAAAACAAAAACTATATTGCTAATTGTTTCATAGGACTTGTTTCATCATAATCGCGACTGCATGCT
Organism: Carya cathayensis; assembly: GCA_011037825.1. Lineage (NCBI taxonomy): Eukaryota > Viridiplantae > Streptophyta > Magnoliopsida > Fagales > Juglandaceae > Carya > Carya cathayensis. The sequence goes on from QGSO01001596.1 coordinate 14,045, forward strand.
TATGTCAATATTCCATTCGATGATGATCTAGAACTCTTGTGCGTAGTACTTCAACTTCTTACATGCATAGAAAGTACTTGGCTTGGAAGCAAGCAGCTTTTTGTTCACATGAGTATGATATTAATTACTACATGCATGCCTTGTAACTGGTTGGAAAATGAATAGAAACTCTTAATATATATATATATATATAGAGAGAGAGAGAGAGAGAGAG
>QGSO01001597.1:0-11480 GCA_011037825.1 Carya cathayensis
AAAAATTAATCACTTATATATATATTTTATACATCCTATTAATATAATTAATTATATTATTTTTTTAAATATAAAATAATTATTTTAATTAATTATATTAATAAAATATATAAAAATAATTATATATAACAAAACTCAATAAATATATATTTCTCTTTCTTCCTACAAAGTTCAATAAAGTCATATTTCAAAAGTAATAATTAATTACTCGTTAGACAAGCATTTCCAATAGAACGGTGCTACAGTCACTGTTTGGGGTTCTCGTTGGGAGTTATTATTAGATAAAAAAAATTTTTTTATTGTTTTTTTGTTCAAATCATTTTTAAATATTTTAAAAAAATATAAAAAATTTATAATAATATTAAATAATTTTTTCTTAATTATTAAAAAAATAAAAAAATTTTTTTTGCCAGCAGTAATTCAGCGGGAGCCATCAGCTGTCGCCTTAGAGTTTTCCTTTCCAATATTCCCTCTGATGCTAGACGACATGTCCAATTAAATATCACGACTGATTCCCTCTGGTGCTAGACGTCATGTCGAATTAAATATCACGATTGACAGATTTTTGTCATTGGAACATCTCCATTTTTCTACCCCTTTAATTGGTGCACGGCAATCTTAAGTTCAATCAACTAGCACGTGCTAGTTGAAAACATGGTTCCACATGTTGGTGTAGTATACGGCTATACGCACTAGGGGGAAAGAATCTGCTGGTTGACTTGAGTTTTTCTAGTACTTCTTGTAGTATACGCAACCTCTAGGAAAAAAAAAAAGACATTTCAATAGCACAAAACATATTTTCATCTAGTAATCAGTCTGAATTTCCCATGACAAAAGATCCAACAACTGAAACCATCTTGTCACAGAAATTACACCTGAATATACTTTATTTTATGGTAACAATTTTATAAGCACCGTTTCCCTGCAAATAGGGAAGAACCATGATTTTCAAGGCTCAATTTCAATAAGTTTCTTCATCTTTATTGGTTTGAAATCTTAAGCCCCATTTGATTTAATAGATGGTTTCACTTATTTTATACCATTTCATCTCAACATTCAAATATAGATAATACTCAAATATAGACTATCCACCAACAAATGAGAGAATGACAATACATACTCCTACATAAAAGTTGAATCTGAAATGTTAAACTATAAAGGAAAAAGACATCCCTTCCCTCTTCCAAATCCAAAACCGAAACATTTCACAAAATGCCTGAAGCTAGCGGAAGATCAGATGGGCATTATAATTGGAGAAAATAATATAATTAGTTGACACACTCGAGCTAGTTTGGCCATGGGAAAAAGAAGCGCAAGATGTAGGAGTGGAAGAGATGATTATTGTAAATAGAAAAGTACTTAAATAAAGTATAAAAGTAATTAGGGCTACACTGCTCCTAATAATGATACATTCCACGACTAACATCCATTTTGCAACAACACTCTTTTCATTCCAATTGAAATTGACAGTATCTATTAAGTACAAAATATAAAGTATTTTATCAATAATTAATTACTTCTGAGACAATTTGTCGTTGGTTTTGGTATGAAGCATTTCCAAGTATTCTCTATACTTCATTCCAGCGAATGCTGGTGGTGGATTGGTTTCATTGTCAACCAACTCTGGTGCTGGGTTGACAACCGTTTCCAGTTCTGGTGCAAAAAATATAGGTATCGATATTCTTGCATCCGTTCCACTCACAAGTGCCCGATGGAAAGCACTCTTGTACTTGCCGTTGCTCAGTATCTTGCAGGAAATTAAAACTTCTTGGTTAGAAAGATCCGAAGGGACATGATTAATTGTACTTAATTAATAAACCTGCAATTAACTTGCCCATAAGAAAAAAAGGTGTGAAATTAGTAAACTGCAATATGTTAGAATAATTGGGAGATCCACCTCCATGTGATCGCCGATGTTAACCACGAATGCATTGGGTTGGGAATATACGTTGACCCAATTCCCTTTATGCTGCACCTGAAGGCCACGCATCCCATTATGGATAAGAAGGGTCAAGAGGCCGTGATCTGAGTGAGGAGGTAAGCCTATCGCTACTTCCGGCTCTGGACATGGCGGATACAGGTTTGCAGCCACAATCTGTAAACCCGAATCCAAATTCATGGCTTTTTCTATGTAGCCTTCTTCCAATCCCAAGCTAATTGATATCCCTTTCATCAATTCTCTAGCTACTTCCCACGTTCTTTTGCTATACTCCATAGAAATGTCCCTGCAGCAATTACAACAGCAAAAGCCAATATTAATATCATCATTATTGTCGCTGCTGCAATTAATATGCATGATTACCTAAACCCAGTGGGTTTGGCCGGACAGTGAAACTTGGGACGAACAAAAAACTTGATAAAATCTCTCCAAAATAACACTTGGGTCGCTGCACCATTAATGCTGGTTCCATAAAAGATTGGGTCCAAAATATGCTTCCCTGCATATTCCTGCTTCTTCTCCTCCGTCAGTTTGAAAAACTCTTCACAAGTCTCAATCATCACCTTCATCAGGCTATCCGGCACCCCATGATTGATCACCTGATAATCGTCAACCTTAATAGCAATACAAGTACCTTAAAGTACCCTAAGACAATATTAGAGCAATATTATATTTAATTACCAGGAAAAACCCCCAGTCTTGGCAAGCTTTGCCAAGGTCATTGACGATCTTGGACCGTTGCTCGGGAGTACCAGAGGTAAGGAGAGAGAAGTCAATAGTAGGGATGGAATCCTCAAATAATTCATCCGAAACTGGTAGATCATGGATGTTATTGGGAGTGAAGTACTTGTAGGCGGTGGGGATGGAGGTGAGGCCCCCACTTGTTTGAGTTCGTTGGCTGATGCTTATCATGATGATAATGATGATGCTGGGGTTGATGAGGTGGGAATAATTCTGATTATCTGAAGCGCAGGAGGAAGAAGAAGAAGCAACAGCTGAGACCGAACTATGTTTGGGAATTGGTATCATGTACGCAGCAGAAGGGTCTGCGTATTTATAGCGTGGGAGGGAATATTTTTTATTTTTCTAACCGCGTGTTAACTACACAACCGGTAATTGGTAAATAGTACAGAAGGGGAGGTCCCTTCTGTAAGAAATGAGGGTTGGATGGCAATTGCAAATGCTTGAAATTTTGCAATTGCAAATACACAAACTGAAGCTTTTTTTTTTTTATGTAAAATTCATAAATCTAACAAACACCATATCTTAAGTCATCAATAGCATATTCAGTCTCATTTCATACATCATTGATTGGAAAATTAATATATGGCCCACAACTTTAAGCAGCATTGCTTCAATTACACCGACCTGCATGTGGAGCGCCGTGGGCGATAAAGTGAAGAAAATGTTTTATTCCTAGAGAAATCTCGCAAGCAAAAATAAGTTTATAATTTGGTATAGTTTGATGCGATGTATTAAATTATAAAATTATTTTTATTATAAATTAAATAAAACGGGGCCAGCTGATCCATAAAGCGAATTAGATGGTTGCATAAGGCCCCATGGTGAAAAAAAGCTCAAAAATTACTAAAAAGTTTATTATTAAAAAATTCCAAAAAAAATTGACGAAAAGCTAAACTAAACAAGATTAACCTTGAAAATTGAAAAAAAATCAATTCTTGACTCCACGGTTAAATTAAAAATAGTCGTTAACAATTTTTAGATAAATTCTGCAACTTTACTGAGAAAGCCAAAGGTCACAATAATTTAGAAAAAAAAAACATTGCAATGAAAGTCCATTTCTACTAAAAAAAAAAAGTTCGTCTATCTTACTGCTTTTCTTTTGGTATTAATTAAAAAATAAATAGAGTTTGTCTCTCAGATTTTTTTTTAGAGGTTAAGTCATTTCTTTTTATAAAGAGTGAGTTTGAATCTCTATTTAGGTAGAGAGTGTTGTCTCTTGGACAATGTATATAGAGAATATCAACAATAGTGAAGACCAGGCTAGTCACTAAAGGAACAGTGTACTGGTGGAGCTCCAAATGCATTATTTTAGTTTATAATGCCATGTTTGATATGAGAAAATCCCAGAATGTATCTGGTCATGGATGTAAGTTTTTCGGATGAATGAATAATGACAGTTGTCCTTAAAAAAAAAAAACTATATATTTAAAACACTTTTAAACATGTTATATTTGTTTAGAAATAAATTAAAAAAAGTGTTTTCTGAGCTAGAAACCTAGATTATTTGATTTTTTTAATATCATGATTATATTCTTGAAATTTTGAAAGTTGTAATTATCTTAAAGTTGTATAGGTATTTTGTCTATTGACAATCTTTTTAAATTTGAATGACATTCCGCATTATTCAGAAAAATATACTTTTTTTCAAATATAATTTTTAACTTATTTGATATTAAAAAGTATTTTAATATGTAACATCCAAACAATCTAATTTTTTATTAAAAAATTTTAAAATTATTTAAACATTTTCTAATACTCTTAACGCGAAATCCAAACCGACCATAGTATTTCTTAAAAGTGGATCATCTAATGCGAAAACAAGTGTGAAGATATAGGGGATATTATATATCATAGATTGCCTGTGGCAAAGTTTAAAACCAAACCCATCCTACCCAACAGATAACTTTGGAGAGTGAGATGAGATGAAAATTTTTTGAATAGTAATAAGATAGTTTGTGAATAGTAGTGAGATAATTTGAGTAAGCATGTGCAGAAAAGCTGATGACCCGGGACATCTGTGAGACTTGACTCAGCTCGACCAAGAAACATGGTTTCAGCTAGCTTGCGGGTCGAACTCGCTAAATGTCAAAACTATCCGACTAACAACATGTTTTAAGAGCTTAAGGGATCTCAAACCCTAGCTGCCAGCCCTCTCCAAATCTCATAACTTTGCTGACATCCCTCCCCATTTCCCTCTGTCATCATTGTGATTGTTGTCGTCACCGTTTGTGATCGTCATCGGCTCCATTCGTCATCACCATTTTTGAACCTAATTTCTGTACTTTTTTCCCCTCTTTGTAAGCTCCTTCTCATTGCTACAACAAAGGGTCGGTTTGGTTGTCGAGAAGTGGGTACTTTGGATTCTATTTTGTAGGTATATAGGTATAGGTACAGCTTCGTTGAATTTGCTTTTGGGAGATTATGTAGTTTTTTTTTTTTTTTTTTGCCTTTTTGTTTGTTGTTTGTCTGATTTCTTGGTGACTAAACAAAACTCGCATTTTTATATGATTTTTGTGTGATTTCTTCTATTGTTGGAACATTTTGATCTCGGTTCAAGTGAGTCTCTCTCTCTCTCTCTCTCTCTCTCTCTCTCTGTTCTTACAATCATCTAGGTATTACACTAAGTTTGTTTATACCTGTGTTGAACATATATGAATGTCTCTAAGTCTAGCTGAAGGAACATTATTCTTTTGCACAGAAAATACAAGGTCGAGATAAATGCAGCCTTGTAGGGAAAAACATATCAAGAAAATGTCATTGGGGAAAAGGAAAAAAAAACACTAGGTCAAGCTGTTTGTGCCATCCTGGGAGTTGGGTTGGGTCAGGTCAGGCCCAGACATAGATTGGATTGGTCATGTTGTAGGCCTAAGCTTGAGTTTTGGAAAAGTTAATTTTTATGAGGTTTTGGGAAATGAGAGAAAATTAGGTTGAATAAAAAATATTATAAAGTTAAAATATAGTTTTTCTTATTATTTTTGTTTAATGATTTGAAAAAATTGAATTTTTTTTTAAAAGTTCGGGAAAGTTATATCGATTAGTTTAAAAATATTAGTATTTGAGTAATATTTGGAAAGGAGATAATATGAGATGAGATGAAATGAGATTCGATAAAAATTTTGGGATGAAATATTTTTCCTAACAAGCCCTTAATATACAAGTTGATGTCATCATTTCGACCATGGTTTTAGAATCTTAGATGCTCTACCAATTTGAGGAAATTTACATAATTAAGAACTAGCCTAGCTATTTTATTTAATCCCAACATGCATTTGCTACCTACAAGTTTTTTATTAGAATTAAATTCACGAGTTAATATGAAACAGAAACACTTTGGGCTAGTGTATCCTACAAGGGTTTCTTATTGGAGACCAATGGAGATGTGTCATATAAGGGCTACACCAAAAAACCAAACTCAACACGCTACAGGGGATCCTTTCGTGTGCATACCCCCCTTCCGACCCCCCTCTCTTTGCTCTCTCTCTCTCTCTCTCTCATTGAAATCCCTAACCTCTCTTTCTCTCCTTCCCTCTCTCTCATTCGCTATCCTTCATGAAAACGAACCCGAATTAATCCCTAACCTCTCTCTGTCCTTCACTAAACACAACGGGAGAAAGTTGACATCAGGAACACCTTTCCAAATTCATTATTATATTGATCTTCTTAAAAACAAAGGCTTTTAAAGTTAGAGTTTCACATAAAAATAAGGATATGGGTCGTATACGTAGTAATGATCAGTGTAAGCATAGATAGGAGGAGTTTTAGAAGCAAGACAGACAACCCAAGTGGGTTTGTCTAAAGCATGGTTGAGATATGATAATATCAAAAGTTTTTCATTTAATTGCATATTCTCAATGATCAATATATATTTTTAACTTTCATCATTTTTAAGACTTCTGTTCAAATAGTGCTACCCTCCCTTGCATTGATCTCTTCATCCATTTGTCCTTAGTGTATCAGATTATTCTTAAGGACTTTCTCCATAAATATTCAACTTGAGTATAACAATTCTTTCCAATGGCAAGTAGCTTAATTACTTCTCAAAATAACAAGTTAAGCAGCCATGGTGAACTCCCAGAGAAACCCATTTCCTTTGGTCAAATATAAGCATGTGTACATACTACATGCGCATATATATATATATGTAATTAATATACAATCAAGTCTATAACAACAAGGCAAGTCTTAGGCAGCATGTCATTTTACGACATGATATATACCCAAAGGCCAGAAGATATGAACCAAATAGTAAACAACTGATAAAGGTAGCTTTTTGCAAAAAGGGGCAAATATCAGCACCTTTCCACAGTTAATCTAGTTTAACTGTCTCCTAAAGGTTTCTACTTTGCTTGTTTCGTTCCATATCCACCTAGCCCAAACAATGACCAAAAAAAAAAAAAAAAACCAGCTTTTAGATAATGGGTGAACATATGAGAATTTGTAATTTGGGAATAGAAAAAGGAGAAGAATTAGGAGAGGGAAGGAGAAAGAGGAAGGGGGGAGAGAGAGAGAGTAATTAGGGATTTGTAGAGAGAGAGAGAGAGAGAGCAAAGAGAGGGGATGGGGAGGGGGTCTCGACATGAAAACGAGAGATCCCCTTCAGCGCATCTCTCTCGGTTTCTTGATGAACCCCTTGCATGAACATTCCTATTGGTCTTTAATAAGAAGGCCTTGTAGGATACACCGATTAAAAGTTATTCTCAATATGAAAACATGATGAAGTAGTATATCATATTATAATTTTTTTAATATATTACATTGAGATACACTACAACAAGAAAGGTTTTTTGCAACCATTATTTGCAATGAAAATATTTTCCCCTGATAATGTCTACCTTTTTTGCAATGAAAGTCCATTTCTCATTGCAAATGTGGCAATCAATTGCGACGAAATAATTTTCTTGCAATTAACCCTGGGTTTGGGATGCGAATTTATCCTGCAACGATTTCGACACAATAGTAATGACATTATTATGCAAAAAGTTTCTACTCATTAGTGATGGTTTAATTTTGTTGCAAAAACATGTATACTCATTCGCTGCAAATAACTTTTCTTTTTATTATTTTTTTTTATAAAAGTAAATTAGATTATTAATTTGTATTCTAACATCGACTAATGCAATGGGACGAGCTATTTTATATACTTGCAAATTGTACCAAATAAAAGATATCAAGACAATCTTTATTGATGACCACGTACGCACTGTTACCTTATCTCGGCTACACACAACTTCCTATAATATTTAGAATAAAAATGCTATTTTATCCATTTATTTTGTTTTATTATTTTGATCGCTTATGTATTTAATTTTTTTCTTTTATATACTGATTAAGAAAGTGATTATTTGTTTACTATTATTTTTTTTTTATATTTTTTAAAAATATTTTAAAAAATATGAATACAAAAAATAAAAAAATTTAATAAAAAAAAAATTGGCTTAAGGAGCACACCCAGCAGTCACACCCAAGCACTACTCATTTGGAATAATAGTATATTCCACGGGTAAAAAATTCCCTCTGATGCTAGACGACATGTCCAATTAAATATCACCATTGATTCCCTCTGATGCTAGACGACATGTCGAATTAAATATCACGATTGACAGATTTTTGTCATTGAAATATCTCCATTTTTCTACCCCTTTAATTGGTGCACGGCAATCTGAAGTTCAATGAACTAGCACGCGTGCTAGTTGAAAACATGGTTCCACATGTTGGTGTAGTATACGCACTTGGGGGAAAGAATCTGCTGGTTGACTTGAGTTTTTCTAGTACTACTTCTTGTAGTATACGCACAACCCTCTAGGAAAAAAAAAAAAATTTCAATAGCACAAAACATATTTTCATCTAGTAATCAGTCTGAATTTCCCATGACAAAAGATCCAAGAACTGAAACCATCTTGTCACAGAAATTTACACCTGAATATACTCTATTTTATGGTAACAATTTTGTAAGCACCATTCCCCTGCAAATAGGGAAGAACAATGATTTTCAAGGCTCAATTCCAATGAGTTCCTTCATCTTCATTGGTTGGAAATCTTAAGCCCCGTTTGATTTTACAGATGGTTTCACTTATTTCGTCCCATTTCATCTCAACATTCAAATATAGACAATACTCAAATATAGACTATCCACCAACAAATGAGAGAATGACAATACTCATACATAAAAGTTGAATCTGAAATGTTAAACTATAAAGGAAAAAGACATCCCTTCCCTCTTCCAAATCTAAAACCGAAACATTTCACAAAATGCCTGAAGCTAGCGGAAGATCAGATGGGCATTATAATTGGAGAAAATAATATAATTAGTTGACACACTCGAGCTAGTTTGGCCATGGGAAAAAGAAGCACAAGATGTAGGAGTGGAAGAGATGATTATTGTAATTAGGAAAGTACTTAAATAAAGTATAAAAGTAATTAGAGAAATGCCATGATGGCACAATAAAAGATCCAGAAGATGACTTAAAAATCATATAGGTAATAGATGTACTGTGACAAATAATAATTATAAGCATATCTTTTTTTTATTGTACATATTATATGGAATCAAAACCATAAACATGAAATCATGATATGCAAATAAACTTGTCTCTCACAGTAGCCTCCTCCTACATCTTTGGGAAACTTTAATTTGATCGTTTCGAGTGTAGCTAACACATATTCAATACCAATCCTATGTTCAGGTGAATCTGCACAACAATCTAAAACCAATCCCAAAGTGGATAATAAGCACTCCTCCGTTGCAACATTATCATTTTCATTTGTTAACAAATTGTTGTCAACAACTTCAAGTACCAAAAGGGCCGATGATTCTTGTACCAAATACTTCAAGCTCATGTCTCCTACAAACATATTATCCGTGGGCTTCTTTCTTGTAAAATTCTCCACCAATAAAATGCCATAGCTATATATATCACCTCTCATAGATACAATTACTTTAGATTCGTACTCTATACACATGTTACAATTATCACATGAAAATCTTATAATATGGTACTATAATGAAAGAAAACACATAGAAATGAAGTGCAAACATCAATATTTTACCACTTATATACATAAAGTGTATAATTGTATGTTTATGCATTTGAGCTAGAATAGTCTTACTTGGTGCCATATATCCAATTGTAGCAAGAGTCATTGCTTGTGTTAGAGAAACTTCATCACTTGGCAATGCCAAGCTTTGCGACAGTGCCACCATATCTTCATCTCATAAGACATTGATAGGATTCAAATCACAATGAACAATAGGTGTTGCATAACCAAGATGAAGGTACATTGGTAGGGAACTACTTCCATACCTAGATACCTAGCTACTGGAGAGGAAAGACTAAAAGCGGAAGGAAAGCTACAATCTAATTGCTCTTACCACATCAATCATTATATTTAGCCATTGTAACATATTCAAGTACACCAATGTTTAGAGTACAACCACATGTCTAGGCTCCCATTAGGCATGAATTCTAATACCAAGGCATGGAAGTCCATGTTGCTATAGGCACTAATGATTTTGACAAGATTTCGGTGATGAATATTGCGTAATACCTCACATTCATTGTGAAAGCTTTTGAATGCCCCTTCTTTTCTCAAGTTTAGAAATTTGATGGCAACACTTGTTCCAACTAAGAGCATTCCTTTGTAAACAAGTCCAAAAATCCCTTCTCCAAGTAAGTTGTTTGTATTGAAAGCTTATGTTTCTCATATAACTTCTTGATGTGGAATTCTCCTCCATTTGCTAAAGGCAATGGATTTGTTTCAAGTGACAATTTCTTTTGGCATTTTATCGAGACAAATGCAACATATACTGCAAGTATCATCAACCCCATTGCAATTGATGGAGCATATATGGGATGAAACCTTTTAGTCTATTTCCATAAAGAACCAAACATTGGAGCATGTACAATCTTTCGATTGTAGTCGGAATAGGTCCTCAAAGTTCATTACAATACAAGCTCAAATCGATCAAGCTACTTGAATTGCCAATCTCTTTCGGAATGTTGCCTCTCAACTTAAATTTACAAACCTTGGGAGAAAATAACTGCTAGTGACTCAATTTAGAATGTGCTTCCAAGTGCAGAAGTGTCAAGTTGTATCAAGGATAAGTCCAGGATCGTATTCCACAGGGACAATGGGTTATCAAAGCGTATAAAGGATTTGTGAGGAACAAATGAATTGAGCATGTGAGATGAAAATAAAATTAAAATGCTATGCCAAAAAAAATTAATTGAAATTGAATTTAGAGTTTCTAAAAAAAAGGGCAAATTAACAAACACTTGGGTTGGGTTTGAGATTCTTTTTATCTCGGATTCTAGATAATTTCTCGATTAACAATCCAGTCAAGGAATTGATATTCGGAAGAATAAAAAAATTAGGCTCAAGTTTTTGCAATATTTTCTCAAGAAATTCTCTAATTTACTAGCCAAAGTTATATTCATAATCAATCGAAAGAGGCCTTGATAAATTCAAGCTTTTGTTGTGCCTTACGTCAACAACAAAACAAGAGCAAGAGCCGCAATCTATTTTCCATTTGAATCCGACTAGTAATTTAGTGAAATCAACATTAAACAATAATATATTGCATCAAACTAGAATCTAAAATAAATTAAATCTCATTCCACAACCCAAGCTTTAGTAATTAGTTACACATGATATTTTTAGTAACAAAAATAAATCTAAGTGGAACCATATCAAAAACTAAGAAAATATAAATTAACTTTAGAATGTAATAAAAATAAAAAGTCTATAATATCAACTCGAAGAAATAAGACAAACTAAATTAAAGAAATAAAATTGAAAC
>QGSO01001597.1:15264-25561 GCA_011037825.1 Carya cathayensis
ACATGAACTTGAACTTATAATATAACATGGGCTAGAAACATAACATGAACGTGAACTTGAAACATAACATGGACTTGAATCATAGCATGCATGTGAACGTGCATAACATAAACATGAACTTGAATTTAACATAAACCTTAGCATAACATGACTTAAACGTGAACTTAAGATATAATGTAAACATGAACATAACATAATACGAATGTGAATTTGAACATAACATGTACGTGAATATAACATGACGTGAACGTGAACTTGAAACATAACATGAACGTGAACATAATATAACATGAACGTGAGCTTGAACATAACATAAACATGAACATAACATGATATGAACATGAACTTGAACTTATAATATAACATGGGCTAGAAACATAACATGAACGTGAACTTGAAACATAACATGGACTTGACATGACATGAACTTGAACTTATAATATAACATGGGCTAGAAACATAACATGAACGTGAACTTGAAACATAACATGGACTTGAATCATAGCATGCATGTGAACGTGCATAACATAAACATGAACTTGAATTTAACATAAACCTTAGCATAACATGACTTAAACGTGAACTTAAGATATAATGTAAACATGAACATAACATAATACGAATGTGAATTTGAACATAACATGTACGTGAATATAACATGACGTGAACGTGAACTTGAAACATAACATGAACGTGAACATAATATAACATGAACGTGAGCTTGAACATAACATAAACATGAACATAACATGATATGAACATGAACTTGAAACTTAACGTGAACATGAACATAACATAGCATGAACTTGATCTGAAACTTATTCTTTTATCATGGGGTTAACCATGATTGCTTATTCTTAACTTCTTGACATAAACTTGGACTCTTGTTCAATTGACTTAATTAATAACATAACCATATGGGTGCTACTGAGTCCCCTTGAGCCGTGTGTCTCTGCCGATTACCGCATCACAACACAGGTATCTACACCAGCTGTGAGTGCGATAATAGGTACTCCACAGTTGTTGTGACCCCACGAATTCTACGTGTCACAATTGTTGTGTCTCACGTAGTGTATGCTCCACAGTTGTTGTGGCCCCATTAATTGTTTGTGCCACACTTGCTGTGAACACATATAAAATAAAATATGGCACCGTCGGCGTTAGTAACTGGCGCGCTCCAGTGACCAGCTAATTAGGCCCCATTCGCAACCTGTTGACTGTACTTCATCAACCCACGGAATTTCACACTTATTTAGACACTCTAGCGTGAACAAAGGAGTTCTACTAGGATATTACCTCATCCTATCACTTAGGGTCGTGATTGACATGAATAACTTAACATAAATGTGATCTGAAACTTGACTTAACATAAATTTGATGTGACTTCTTTACTTAACATGACATACTTGCAATGGTGAATATTACATGATATGACATACATGTAACATATAGCATACTTATAACATATAGCAATATGTTATCAATATGTGACAGAATAGATTGTGTAACAGATAAATATTCATGAAAGAATAAATCATGCGTAACTGATAAACATGTAATGACGTGGCATGTCATGGCATATATGATAACATACATACGTAAATTTTAGTTCCCTTACCCATCATACATACACAGTAAACTGATAGTAGGTTAGAAGCTAACTTACCTTGATCGTCGAGTTTTACAAGAATAAAGCACGAAACACAAGGAACTGTAAGAGGGTATTCTAAAAAAGTTAGAAATTTAATTACTAACAATTAGAAATATGAAAACAAGCTAACTTAGAGTAAAATTACCATTTTACCCTCTACATGTAGAAAAATGACCATTTTACCCCTAACTTAAAGATTTCACATCCTAACTCCAAAAATTTCCAAAATTTACATTCCTCATGTAAATTTTGCTCTAAACTCAAATATCAATTCAGAAAAATTTAAAACAAATCACAACTATGGAAAACACACTATGGCCAAAACATTCATAGGCCATTTCTCTTTATTTTTGTTGCAATTTCTTCCAACTTCAAAACTTATGCTTAAACCAAACTTTTGCAACAAAGATCTTCCTATCCTAAGCTTAAAACCATACTTAAAACATCCATTTAGAAAAAGCTAATAATCAACACCAAACCTTTTGTAAAAAGATCCAAACCCTTGAATCCCAATCTTTGACCTTAGATCAAAACATCTTCAAGAATTCCAAAAAATCAAATCTTACTTCTAACATATTCATAACATCATCCTAAGACCAACCATGCTTTAAATCATCAAACTAAAGTCACCAAAATCACAAAATAACAATTGGAGTTTTTCGTTTTACACTTAGTCCAAAAACAAAAACTTTTTCCTCAACTAGTTTTGATAAATATCTTGATCAATAGTTTAAGAAGGTGAGATCTTCGAAATAGAGCATCAAATGGTTTAAAAATGTGTCCTAAAGAATATCCAACCATCAAACTTGAAATCGCATGGCTAAAAATCAATAAAATATGGATCTAATCCAAAAATATCAAATCTTAGGCCTAACCAAAATCTTCTTGCATAGAAAAATCATATCTTTAAAACTAATATTAAATATGTTAAAAATAACATCCTAACATGAAAACAAGAGACTTTGGATCATCATATAAAAATATCAAAGCCTTTAGAGTAAGATCAACCCTTCTCCAAACAAAAACTATTTTTCCACTTCCAGTTTTCAAGTTTCTAGATCTAAGAGAATCTATCATCAAAAACTTTATTCATGCAACAAAACCTCAATTAAAACTCATAAACATATGCTAACAACACTCCATAAAACTTTCGGACCAAGATTTGCCCATTAGCTTGGTCAAAAACTCCAAAACATAACATACTCTCCAACTTCACGCCCAGAATGGCCTTTCCATGGTTAAAAATATTTTTGACTGATCAAATGACCATGGAATGATACGAATAATATATCTACAGAAACTATACTCAAACAGGAACAACTTTTATGAAGGATTAATCATGTGAAAATACTTACAAATGGTAAAAAATCTGCACACAAAGAGACCTAGAAATCTGCCCGAGAGAGCTCTTTTGGGTTTCTCTCTAAGAATGGGGTGAAGAAGTGATTAATAGAAAGAAGTGTGTCTTGCACAACTCTATAATTCTCGATGGGGAAGATATGGACTTGAATGACCGTTAATTGGAGGTAGCTATGTGACATAAAGTGGAGATTAGTGAGGGGAAATGATTGCCTGCAGAAGATGTGAGGTATGGAGGTTGATGGGGTGAGTTTCTCCATCTCATTCAGGCACTATTGGGTGCAGCCAAGGGTAGTAAATGGTCTGCCATGTGGGGGAGGAAACTTCTTCAAGAAGATTTGCCAAGGTGGTCAAATTCGTGGGCCTTAGTGGGCCTCAACCAAGTGGGCTTCAATTTGGGGTTTAAAGGGGGTTTGAGATGCTATCAAGCCCAAATCTAATTTTTCTCGGCCCAATAAAATTTCCAAGGTTTAAAAGGTTGGATAATGATGTCATAATAAGGATTTGAGAAATTAATAGCATGTGGAAGTGATTTAATCAAGTGATTATACACAATGCTAGAAATTGGATCAAAAAGGGTTTGAAGGCCAATTAGGGTTTGGGGAAACCATTTAGGGTTTCGGTTTCAACCAAAATTTTGGGGTTTCAATTGGATTTCAACCATTTGGGGTTTCACTAGGGTTGAAACCCTCTTTGATCTGGCTCAATTTGGTTGATCAAATGAAAAAGGTTTTGCTTAGGTCGCATGATCTTACACCTTGATTTTCTTCACAAATCCATTTAATGGTTCCTCTTTATGCCGAGTGTCTAATACTATTCACTATGTGTGGCTAAGAACTTGCTAAGTGTCCAAATAAAACTTCTCTAACCTAATTTGGACATTCCACACTGTGATTTTGAAAACACTGCACTTAGTACGCTTATCGAAATTACTATTCACTCCAAAAAAAAGCCTGATAAACTTAGTACTAAAAAATCCTAAATATTCATATTAACCTACAGTGAAATTTTTTTACCAAGTCTCAACCCCGAAGTGCTATTAAAAACAAATTCACAGTTTCAAATAGGCGTTTCGTCCGAAATTATGAAAATGAGTTATTGTGCCATTAAATTCTAAATATTCAAATGATTCTAGTGGCGTAGACCATAACATATTATGGCACTTCTAACTACCTCAAACAATTAAAATCGCATTTTTGGCATCATAGTGAGTGATGACACTGATTATATTGACAGACTAAAACCTTTGCGATTAGCCAATTCTTGAAAACTTACGAAATTTTCACGAGATTCCTCGAGTCTATAGAAATTCTACCATTGAATTTCTAGCGGGCTGTTACAATGGTTAACCCCATGAGTTACACTAGTTACTCGACGAACTTCCTCAATAGTGTATTTTGGTAATGTAAATATGGAGTCTGGTCTCCCATGTTTTTGAGGTTACAGTTTTTTAAGACTTGTATTGAAATCATGGATGTTTATTTTGTTAAGTATGCTTGGATTACGATTTAACTATTTGGGATATTATAAGTTTGGTGCATAGTATTGCTCAAGGAAAAAAAAATTATCCGCTGCGAATATTGCATAATGCTAGATGCATGTTAGGAACATTGCATCTTATGTGTCATGAACGGGGGCAGGTAACCATGTGTTGCATGTCCCGATGCTTTAGATTTTCGTTCGATCCCAAGCGGAATTTGGGGGCGTCACAGAATGGTATCAGAGCAATACGTCTCTGGGCTGTAAATCCACATGTCCTTAGGAATTGCAGCAATACTAGGCTTGAAATTTTAGTCTTCATTAGGCTTGAATTTCTTGAAGTATAAGAGATAGTACGTAGTTTTTATAAGTGCACTCATGTGTTTCAAGAAGTGACACATGACTCTTGGTAGGATACCTTAGAACCCGGAGAGAGGCATCAATCAAGAAAATTAGAGTCCCCTAATGGATGGAGGATTAGTTGAAGCTGTACACCTGCTGACTGACATCCTTAGACATCATCAACAGTAGCAAATGCAATTACCCATTAGATTGTAAGCTATCACTCAAGGAGAAACAGATGCTGACTCCTTAGGAGCTGAAGGAGTTGGCGTCATCACTAGTATTTTACTAGGACCTCTATATTGTTAAGCTTAGTTAAATTTGATTGGATTGCAACTTATGGTATTAGTGCATTACTGTTATTTTGGGTAATGACAAGTTATTGAGGTTTATAACTTGTACACTATTGGATTTAAGTGAGTGCCTATTGTTGGTGATTGTGGTTTTGCAAGAGAGTTCAGTTCGGAAGCCGAATTGTTACCCAGTTGATAAGAGTAAAAATTCTCATTAGAAGTATTATTGTTCATACCAGTGTAGAGAGTATGCCTTTTAGTAGTACGAGGAAGGGTATTAAAGGTTGAGGAATTTTATTCTGTGTGTTTGGAGTTTGTTTTATTTCTGAGGATGCAATGGAATTTGTGTTTGGAAGAGTAAAGTGTTTGAGGAAAGCGTTGGCCTTAGTAGGATTCACTTATGATAGTAGGTTTATCTTGCGGCAATTAAATGGTTTTTTGTGAAGCACTATGTTTGTGGAGACATAGATCACCCTTATATTGGAGACAACTATATGGAGAGTAAAATCTTGGTCTTGTGGACTTACGTCACTTACATGAACACTATGAACATATCCTTCTATTTAGAGTCAGAATAAGACGCAGATCATGATGGATAGATGAGCTATGCCAATCATAAGAGAGAAAGCCTTGAGTTTAGGTTAATAGCTGATTGTTTATCAAGGTGTCACCTAGGACGAGGAATGATTCGTTTTAATTATGAAGGAGTAAGCTAGTCCTAGGCTAACAGGTTTCCCTTAGGAAATAGAGAAAGTAAATTCAGTTGTGTATGGATTAAATTCTTCCAAATCGAATTACACGAATACTTGAAGTTTTAGATTTAAAGAGTATGCCGGTATGACTTGACCTACTTTATGGAAGGGTTCTAGTACAATTTTGATTAGAGTGAGAAAGTTAAGGAATGGTAGAATTTAGTGGTATATATATATATTATATCTATGGTGAGTAACTCTTTGAGCATTAAGGAAATAAGTGATTTTACTTAAGCAAGGATTCAGTATCCTAGAAAGTTAGTCTAGATCTTGTTAAGATTAGGCAGTAACCTTTGTGAACGTTATATTCTTATTTTATACCATGTGACCGTTATAGATAAGATTAGTGTGGACTACGAGAGGCAGGAGTTACCTCATGAAGAACGTTACCCACCGCCTCACTCGACTACCTTGGATAGACCGGGATAGCTTCAAAGCGAGGACAGCACGGGATGGAACTGAGTCCAGCAGAGCAACAGAAGAGCACGCCGCAGCTGGCAACACTGAGCCTACAACATCAGGAGCATCCATGTCATCAACTCACCACAAACGTTTGCTAGGAGCCAGAAAACGGCGATGAAGAGTTTGTGTAGCCCCCGACCAAGGTCATTTCGACAATGTGGTCAATGATTAAGAGGACAACGTATTCTACTACTTACCCCAACATGCCATGCCGTTGGACATCGATGCACCTCTACCAGATATGACCAGTGACGATACATCCAGTGATGGACATTAGTTTTGGTAAGCAACATCTTCTATTGAGCGTGTTTTATGTTTATACTTGCGTCGATTTCGAGGATGAAATCTTTTTTTAGAAGGGTAGGATGTAACAGCCTGCTAGAAATTCAATAGTAGAATTTCTATAGACTTAAGGAACCACGTGGAAACTTCGTAAGTTTTCACGAATCAACTAATCGCAAAGGTTTTAATCTGTCAGCATGATCAGTGTTATCACTCACTATGGTGTTAGAAATGCGATTTTAATTATTTGAGGTAGTTAGAAGTGTCAGAATACGTTATAGTCTACACCGCTAGACTCTGTTGAATATTTAGGATTTTATGGCGCAATAACCCATTTTCATAATTTTGGATGGAACGGTTGTTCGAAACTATGAATTTATTTATAGGGGCACTTTGGGATTGAGTTTTGGTAAACGGTTTTTTAGTACTAAGTTTATTACGCTTTTTTTTGGAGTAAATAGTAATCTCGATAAGTGTACTAAGTGCAGTGTTTTCAAAATTACAATGTGGAATGTCCAAATTAGATTAGAGAAGTTTTATTTGGACACTTGGCAAGATCTTAGCCACACATAGTGAATAGTATTAGATACTTGGTATAAAGAGGAACCATTAGATGGATTTGTGAAGGAAATCAAGGTGTAAGATTATGCCACCTAAGCAAAACAATTTTCATTTGATCAACCAAATTGAGCTAGATCAAAGAGGGTTTCAATCCTAGTGAAACCCTAGGTTGGAATCCATTTGAAACTCCAAAAATTTGGTTGAAACCGAAACCATAAACGGTTTCCCCAAACCCTAAAGTTGGCCTTCAAACCCTTTTTGATCCAATTTCTAGTATTGTGTTTAATCGCTTGATTAAATCACTTCCACATGCTATTAATTTCTAAAATCATTGTTATGACATCATTATCTAACCTTTTAAACCTTGGAAATTTGATTGGGCCAAGAAAATTTGGATTTGGGCTTGATAGCATCTCAAACCCTAACCAAACCCCCTTTAAACCCCAAATTGAAGCCCACTTGGTTGAGGGCCACCAAGGCCCACGAATTTGGCCACCTCGGCAAGGCTTCTTGTAGAAGTTTCCTCCCCCACATGGCAGACCATTCACTGCCCTTGGCTACACCCCATAGTGCCTTGATGAGATGGAGAAACACCCCATCAACCTCCATACCTCACAGCTTCTATGGACAGTCCTTTCCCCTCTCTATTCTCCACTTTATGTCACATAGCTACCTCCAATCAATGGTCATTCAAGTCCATATCTTCCCCCTCCAGAAGTATAGAGTCATGCAAGACACACTTCTTTCCCTTTAATCACTTCTTCACCCCGTTCTTAGAGAGAAACCCAAAAGAGCTCTCTCGGGTAAATCTCTGGGTCTTTTTTCGTGGATATTTTTGACCATTTTTAAGTATTTTCACACAATGAATTCTTTATAAATGTTGTTCCTCTTTGAGTATAGTTTTTTTAGATATATTATTCGTATCATTCTATGGTCATTTGGTCCGTCAAAAGTATTTTTAACCATAGAAAGGTAATTCTAGGCGTGAAATTGGAGAGTATGTTATGTTTTGGAGTTTTTGACCAAGCTAATGGAGATATCTTGGTCCGAAAATTTTATGGAGTGTTTTTAGCATGCTTTTAAGAGTTTTCATTGACGTTTTGTTGCATCAATAATGTGACGCCCCCAAATTCCAGCTTGGGATTGAACGGACATTTGAAGCGTCGAGACATGCAACACAAGGTTACCTGCCCCCGTTCATGACATATAAGATGCAATGTTCCTAACATGCATCTAGCATTATGCAATATTCGCAGCGGATAATTTTTTTCTTTAGCAATACTATGCACCAAACTAAAAATATCCCAAATACTTGAAACATATTTCATACATAAAGGCATACTAAAAAGCCGTGATCACCACACTAGTCACCCGTAAAATTAGTTTTGGATTATTTCCCGACAGCAATCACATCTCTCTTGTCTTTACCCTCATCTGGAATCACGCGTATAGTTTATCTTTTCCGTAAATCACGTATTTTGTTCTTCACCGACAGCTGTAAAATCATGAGTCTTCCAAGACCACGCCTAGCCTTTCTCAAGCCCAAACTACCACTTTATGTGGTGGACAGCCACCGTACGCCGCCACGTACGTTCCTCCGACGCATGTTCGTGACGAACAACGAGCGACGCACGGGTTATCCCGTCGATGGTATAACCTTCTATCTCTAGTTATTTTACGTTTAAAATAGTTGGTTGGTTTGTGGATTGTGTAGTTGTATTTGTGGAATTCGTTGCGTAGTTGTGAAGCGAAGTGTGGTTGTGAAGTGTTGCGTTTGATTGTGTATTTTGTGGACTGTGCTGTGAAGTATAGGCGTGAGATGGATGCCGTAGATGTGATACGGCGGGTTGTGTGAAGAGAATACGCGTGTAGCGTATTCTGTGTAATGCAGCGACGCGCCGCGCGACGTGCACTGTAGTGATGTGTGTCGTAGAAGGAAGGGAGTACGCATGTAGTGTACTCCGTGTTGTATGGCGATGCATCGTGTGATGTGCATCGTGTTGATGAGAGTTGTAGCGAAGGAAGTACGCGTAGCGCGTACTCCGTGTCGCGTAGCGATGCACCGTGAGACGTGTATCGCAGTGATGGGTATTGTAGTGTGGATGGAAGAGAGTTCACGTGAGTGTACTCTGTATTAAGTCGTGATACATCGGATGGCGTGTCACGAAGGGTTGAATGGCGTAGCAGAGAAGTGTGGAGCGTATGGTGTAATGTTGGGAAACTGTATGACAGTGTCCCGAAGCAGTGATGATATGGATTATAGTCCGGGATGACTGGTGTCATCTTGTGGTTGACTATGGCTAAGAGTATATGGATTGAGAAATGAGTTGTTTGTTTGGTTGTTATTGATAATTTTAATGAACTTGTTTTAGTGCAAAGGCTTTCTGAAGTCAATTTATCTCTTCCGAGTATAGTGAAACCTCAAGTTGGCCGTGGTGTTGCAAGTGCTTACAATATGGCAATTGAGTTCAGAAGTGAAAATCTTAAGGACTCGAGTGTTCCTCTTCCAGCTGTTGTGCAGTTCCTCGTGTCTCGCGCTCTATTCTCATAGAACGCGACGATCGAGGTAAGTTAGCCTCTAACTTACTATCAGTTTATTGTGTATGTGTGATGGGTAAGGGAACTACAATTTATGTATGTATGTTATCGTATATGCCATGTCATGCTATGTCATTACATGTTTATCTGTTACGTATGATTTAATCTCTCATGAATAATTATCTGTTAAATAATCTTTTCTGCCATACAATGATGTATGTTATAAGTATGCCATGTTAAGTATGCCATATGATACATGTATGCCATGAAATGTTTATGATTAAATCATATTATGCCATTTACAAGTATACGCCATGTTAGAAAAGTATATGATATTAAATAATATCACATGCATTAAGAAAGATAAGACATGTTATGTTATAATAATGCGTGGGGCCACAACAACTGTGGAGTACGTATTATATTTTATGTTACTTATAATGCGTGGGGCCACAACAACTGTGGAGTACGTATTATATTTATGTTATGTTACTTATAATGCGTGGGGCCACAACAACTGTGGAGTACGTATTATATTTATGTTTATGTTACTTATAATGCGTGGGGCCACAACAACT
>QGSO01001607.1:0-39885 GCA_011037825.1 Carya cathayensis
AGTTCAGTAGTGTAACTTCCCGACCCAATAACTCTAGGGACAGAATGTTGATAATTTTTATTAAGCCTAAATTATATTTAATGGGCCATATTGGATAAACTCACAAGTAATAAATTATTGAGGTTGATTATAAGTTTTAATTACGCTCAATAACTAAGTTAAATCTCATTTATTATTTATTGAACGAGTTAGACTTCTTCTAAAATTTAAAGATCGGCCCTTAGAAATTTATTTCAATTTAAAATCATCACTAATTGAAATCTCATATGCAATCTCAATCACTGTCAATCTTATATTGAATGAACTATTAGATCATATTTTTAACTTTAAACTCTCTTCTTAAATGATCACGACCAAGTCCAACTTGAACTCGTCGGCACCCTCTTCCAAATCTCTCTATAAATTTCTCTCTTCCAAGTGTTATTTGGAAAAAATCATAAACCTCTGTAAGTCCAGCGACTGAACTCAAGATACCCGTTCAGCACCATGCATGTCCCACATTCATCACACCAATAATCGACTGTCTCATTCCTCTCACAGCATCCCTCACATTTTCTCACTACTTCTAGTTCACATGATCAATTTCATTCAAGAAATATTAGATTAACACTGTGAGGTAAGCAGCATGATCATACTCTTATACAATGAACGGTAAATGACATATTTTAATAAAAGTATAATGCATGTACGCTCTCCATTGGAAGCCCCTTTTTATGTACCCAAGTCATGATTAATTTATAAACGCCATGATTTTTGTATAAGTTTCACGTTAGTTGCAAGACATGCATCAAATATTTTATGAAAATTCATGATTTTATGAAATGAGTTATGCATTAAAATATTTATGAAAAGATTTTGTGAGGAAATATGTATCATGACATTTTATGAAAGAATGCGATTTCATTTGAAATTTATGTGACAAGTATGTAAGTAAAATTAAGATGAAGTATGAATGATAAGATACGTAATAACCTATGTTATGATATGAAGACGATACCATATGTTATGGGCATATTCCATTGCCAGGTTGTATATGTTGGTTGTGCACCCAGTGTGTCTTCCTTATATATGGATTCTACAACCCGTGGCCACGGGTAGAATCGGAATCTACTTTGATTCACTAACCCTAACTCACGGGGGTCAACGGTGGATATCGACCTATGAAAAGTGAAAGACAAGTTCATGTTCATGATATTTATGTATATATTTATGAGTATGCATATTTTTTAAGAAATCTTACGTTTATTATGTTTACTATATGATATGTTGCTTATTGAGTATTTGACTCATTTTCATATATTTTTTATGCTTAACCACCCCAGGTGATGATCTTTATGAGGATGGCACTGCAGGACAGGACTTGACCTAGGGAGGTAAGGCAGAGGCCTAGACAGTTTATGTCATGCTCGGTTTTATGATTTAAAGTTTAATAAGTTATTTTGATAAGCACATGAGACTTTATTGATTTTAAATAAGTTATTCCGCATACTTTCTTTTGGATTTTAAGTATTTAATAAAAATTGAATTTTTTATTTATGGAATATTTCGTATATGGCGCTTCGTTAATAAGAAAAGTTTTTTTTTTTTTTTTGTCCAAGTTTAGTAGCACATTGGTTCTCCAAAAATTCTAAAAATGATTTCATTGGGAAGTGAGGTGTTACAAGTAGGCAATTATCTATCCCTTCGATGCACTAAAAATTGGGTAATGTGGTTATTTTAGTTATAGAATTTCATTTAATGGATATCGCTTAGAGAAGAAAATTTATTATTTTCGGACAAAACAAAGGAAGTCCAGAAGAGTAATCTATCTAAGAAACACAAATTTGATATCACGAGGACAAGAATTATAGCTAACAACTACTTGAACAATTATATGGCATGTAAGTTGTGATCCTAAGCTTGGATTGCACATTGCCAAAACAAACATTCATACCATATTAATCTATTTAGCATTCATAATTTAAAGCAGCAACACTTGAAATACTTGATGCAAACACATATTAATCACTTTGCAAAATAAATACCAGCATCCAAACAAGTTTATGATATATAAATAATAGACTCATCCATGCATATGTGAGAACTTGAATCACATAGTCATATTTGTAGTCATTGGATAGAATAAGAAATAATTAAACTTATGTCCTTTTCTTATACGATATTCTAATAATCTGGCCCCATGATGGGAGATCATAAGGCCAATCCAAAAAGTATGTGCCCATAGTTATGCATAGAGTCATGACTAGACCCAAAAATAGAAAAATCCCTATGCACTCACCATTTACATACAAAACCTAGCACTCATAATCGAAATTTACACACATAAACACAAAAATCCCTATACAAATTGACATTCACATTCAAAACTCAGAAAGAGGAGAGAGAGAGAGAGAGAGAGAGAGAGATTGATAGTACTGAGAAAAAGCTGGAGCTTCTATAACGTTAACAGATGGCGACCTTTCACCAACAATAATAGATCGATAAGGATGCTACATGCTAGGTTTGTGGGAACATGAGAGAGAGAAAGAGATAGGGTGAATTGGAGAGAGAGAGAGAGAGAGAGAGAGGCAAAGTGTTGGGGGGGAGTAAATTGTAATAGGGAATACAAAACGTCATTTTCCATAAACAAAACGACTTCATTTTGTAATTGAAATAGTTTTTTTTTTTTTAATAAACCCAATTACACCCAAGTACCCATAATCGGATCTGGGCGGATAAGATATTATCTTACTTGCCCAGGTCTAATCCGAGTGGATAATCTCCCGATTCATCTGGATTTTTGAGTTCTGGATCGGACAGAAAAAATCTAGTCTAGATGCACACCCTAAGGTGATTAAGCTATTCTCTACATAGTAGTCTTACTACATTCACAAAGGTTATACACACATTTTTATTATTTATATAAGAGCTGATAGTGGGTCAGTTATTATAGTACATTTATCGATGAGTATAGTTAACTAATACACTACAAACTATATCTTTTTCAAAACAAACAAGTGTTAAACACATAAAATTATATGTACTTTATAAGATATTAGCAAAATCTTTTTCAATAATTGTTTATATTAGAGCATAATTCACTTTTCATATCATGCTCATATAAGAAGGACAATCAATCATGTTCCAACGTTTTCAAAATATCATGAAAATGATAATGAATCATCTTTCAAAATTTCAAGTTTTAAACTTTTAATCATATCATGAATATGTGGAAAAGACAATCAATCACCTTTCAAATTTTCAAACTTGAATCATATCATGCACATCTTAAAAATGAAAATTGGTTCATGAGTATTTTTTAAAACATTTTCTGAGCTTAAAACTTTTTCAAATTTGAAAGAGATGTACAAAGAAAATACTCTTATAGAGCTTCAATCGTAAACTCATTCTCTTTCTTAGTTATACTTGATTTGTTGATGTACTTTACCTTCAAGACTCTATTAAGTGCATTACTTGACATTCCTTTATACTTGAATTCGTTTGTTATCATCAAAATCCATGAATATGTATAAAATTATATTATACTTGAGACCTGGGTTTAGCAGTATTCTTTCCCCTTTTTTTAAAAAAAGATTATGATTCTTACCTTTTATTTTTGTTTTTGTTTTTTTTTTGTTTTTTTTTTAAAGAAGAAGAAATGGATAGTTATTGTAACATACTTAAATTGGATGTGCATCTCTCATATTTCCAACACATTATTTCCTTCTACAGCATTTACACATTATCCGGGGTGATTACTTAATCATTCATGTCTTTTTTGTTTTTCATGAAGTCAAATCCTATAGAGTACAATACTAGCTAGGATAAAAGGTTCACTTAAGAGTTTTGCATCTTAAATTCTCACTAGTGATTTTGTAAAAAGCTAGGCACGAGTATTTTGGTAGTGAAATAATCAAAACATTCCATGTTTTATAATTAATGGATACTATCCATTTCAATTAAAATAAACACGATCCTTGTTACTCTCTATTAGAAGTGCAACCACATGGATAATTAGAAAAAGCAATGGCCAAGAAATTGTTTTCCTCTTGGTAGAGTTACTCAGTCCACAGAAAATAGTATGCATAAATGGCATTAGGGTTTGCAAATGAGTCAAGATCGAGTGAGTAATGGGTGGTCAATCTTGATTCGTTTAATTTTTATTCAAACACTAGTTGAGCTCGAGTTTTTCATTGAGTTGCAATTTATGTTGACAAGCAGCCACTTTAATAGTCAAGCTTATTCATGAGCTACTTCATTTAAATAAACTAAATTACTCATATTAGATTTTTTAACATTATTTATAAATTTTTCTAAACAAAAATTAACATTTTACTAATATTGTGGCACTCTCGACCCCCAAGTGTGATTTGATAGGAGTCGTGACACCAGGGTGATGGCCACTCGGGTGGAAGTATGTGCGAACATGCAATATGTGTCTAGTTTGATATGCAGCAGAGAAATAATAAGGAAGTCTAAAAATTATGTACCAGAAAATTTAAAGTTCACAACCCAAAAAGAAATCCCCCATAATGTTATTACAGTCATCCAGTTGATCAAAATGAGAATAAAAGTAAATCCTTCAACCAAAATGGAAAATAAATCCCCAGTCATCATTCATCAGGTGGGGTTGGTCCATCATGCTCAAACCCATCCTTTGCATCAAAGTTTAGAGAATATACCATGACCCAGGATTCAGTAGTTTAATGTCAGTACAGTACAAGCATCAACCATGTTTGCAAGGGTAATTTGCCATCTAGTAGAACAATCATAAAACATCAATGATTTCATCATCTAGGTATGGTTTTTTTTTTTTGGGCAACACGATATAATATGTTTCCCATTCTCTATTAACTCACAATAAAATTAGATATTATTACTGAGAACCTGAAACTGCAGGAGAATAAATACTCAATAAAGTTCAAATTGGAGGCATGAGAATGGCACAAACACAACTAAAATATGGAAGGAAGTTTAACACACAGAGTTAATATATGCTAACAAGAAAATATACTATAACAGACATAATTAAATTTATTTTCTTTTGATTTGAGAAATGAGAATGAGAAGTGTATGAAAGAGTCAATAACATAACTGTTTGTCAAGAGTTCTACACAATCTAGAAATCAAAATATTTGATGTTTCTGGCTCAAACGATTGAAATAGTTTCAGTATGAAGTTGCACTTTCAAAAAGTTCAGACATGCTAGCATAAATTTTGTAGTCGACAAAGAAATAAAATATCAACTACAGACAAACAATAGTGTGGATAATTCCGGGAGGTACAATGAACTACTTATGCCTTAAGGTCTATGGATTTTAATTCTCCAATAGGGGTTAATTTTTTCTCTGAAGTCCCTGCAAAGAAGAGAAAAAGAACAATTTCAACTAATCTTCTTTTACTGCAGTCTGCTTATAAATTTTGTAAACCCTGCAAGAAAAAAGAAGCTAGTAGAAATAAACAGTGCATTGTATTCTCCTACACCATCCTATGTCTTCGTCAATGCACAGTCCCTTGAGAGAAAAAAGGTATATGATTATGTATGTACAACAAATATGAACAATAACTACACAAGGGCCAAAAACAAGACTTCATCACTAATGTAGCATAATCAAGTGATACTATTATTGATTGTGGAATACTATAAATTATTATAAAACAATATCAAAATTGTTTGAGAATACTAACAAATTAAAGCAAAAACATTATAAAGCTTTACTGAAAGTGTAGCCGACCTTGCATATGTAAAGTATTACATACCAAAAATGTGTAGTCACATATATAATCAGTGGCACTAAAGTCCATATTGAAGAAACAAAACATCATGCCTTTACCCCAGAATGTATCACCCATAATGTAGAGAGCACATCGAGCAATGTGCGTATGAATTGTAGAGAAGTTGTGGGTCTCGTGTGTAAAGAGGTGTTGAGTTAAAAAAAGTTATGGGTCCCACGTATAAAAAGATTTTGAGTTAAGATGAGTTTAATAATTTAAGAGTTTAATGTTTTGATGTTAAACTTAGCTTAAAATTACACTAAATTGAGCTCAGTCTAAGTTCCAGACAAAGTTTAGTCCAAATTCAAGAATCAGGCTAGCCAGTATAGCCAAGCATGACCTTAATATGCTAGCTAGTGATCCAAACTAACCAACACTAGCTATCAAACTATGCTAACACACTTTCCTAGAGTAAAAATTTGAAGGTAGAAGAAGTGGAAATCACCATCAACAACTCCAATGCAACAAATTCTAATGTCTCCTCCCGTTACGACCTAAAAATGTAATCGGAAGGTCCATTCACTCATTTGCTAAGTACAATGTCTCTTGCAAAGTAATTTTTAGATCCATTGCACAAGTTTTCTTTTTCTTTTTCTTGTTCTTTTCATTTCTTACACGTTTTTTTTTAATTGGATTATTGTTAAGGATTGTCACCCTTCATTTTGTATTCTTGATTTCATATTAAAAATAATGCTACAAACCACACTCTTATCCTATTTTCATCCAACTATATAAAATGTTACAATTTTATCACCCTTATATGATCCTTAATTTTTTAGAAAGAAAAAATATAAAGATTGATGGGTAATGTTACCTCATTATAGTGGAATGAAAGTGAGAAAGGAAGTGTGGTTTATAGAATTTTCCTTATTTTTTTTTAATAAAACGCTCCATTTACTTTTACTTTGAGAGTTGTTAACAAAAATTACATAATTCACATATGGACAACAAATTTTGTAATTAACATAAAAAATTTTGAGAAACTAACATAAAAGTTTTAATAATTCAAATGAAAGTTAGATGGATCTTATGCCAAAATGTAAGAAACAAACAATCATTTAGGCATGGTTGGGGTGTGAGAGAGGGTGTTACATACCAGTTATTCAAATAAGAGCACTAGCATTGATATCTCTATCTGTTCTAATAGCTAAAAAAATTGGCCAAAAATAATAATAAAAATTGTCACAGTTTTTTACTTTGGAGTGGTCTCTTTTTGCATTATATTATTAAAATACTAATTTTTTATCTTATAATTTATCTTTGCCAATGGGTGTTGAGAAAGAAGCCTAAAACTAGAGTTCTTCAACCCTTTCACCATCCACTTTTTGCTCTAGAAAAATAAAAAATTGAAAAAGAATTCAATAATTGAAAAAGAAGCAGCTAACAGCTAGATTTATTTTGTTGGCAACCATTGAGTCAAGAGACTGATGAGTGAAAAATGAAAGAAGAAAAGGTTAAAGATGAGGGCACTCTATCTATGTGGTGTGGGTGAAATAAAGAAGAAAAAACAAGAGGAAAAAAAAAAAGGATAGAATGTTGTAACATTAAATAAAAGTAACAAGAATTGAAATACCACAATATCTTAAATTAGTTAGTCGGGAAATCAACATTATTTCTCTCAACTTCTTTGTTGTGTGCCTACAAATGCTCATCAAGACTACATTTTATAGGCATGAGAGGATACCTGATATTAAATAAATACATAAACTTGGGGAATGACAATACATGAATCAATAGAATACATGAACATGGGAAATAGGAATACATGAATGTGTAAACATTCTAATGGTCATCCATCAAATACATAGAATGTATTTTACTACATTTTTCATTTATGTATTTACAACACTTCTCCTTAGATGATCATACACAAGGAATATATTTCGTTAAAACCTTACTAAAGAAAACCCAGTGGGAAAAACTTGTGGTGAAGGAAAAAGAGTACAACATTCTAATATATCTTTGAATGTCTTAGAATTGTCTCATTAAAACCTTGCAAATGAAAACCCTATGGAAAAAACCTCAGCAAAGGAAAAAGAATACAATCCATACAATAATTGACTCCACCTCATAAGTATGCAGAGCTTCAATTGTTTATTATGAAAGATCCTTGAGCTGTCACATTCCAATATTGTATACCAATTTTTTTAATGTTGCAGTTGATAAAGTTTTAGTAAATAAGCCAAATTATCACTCGAATATATTTTCTTGACATCAATACCGTCGCCCTTTTGAAGCTCATGTGCATAAAAGAATTTTGATGAAATATGTTTTGTCCAATCACCTTTGATGTAGCCTTCTCTTATTTTCATAATACTTGCCGCATTATCTTCATATAATATTGTTTGGCTACCTTTGATTGTGGGTAAACCATATTTTTCTTAAATATGTTAAATTACTGATCCTAACCAAATGCATTCAAGGATTGCTTCATGAATTGCAATAATTTCTGAGTGAGAATAAGTAGCAACTATAGTTTGTTTGACAACTTCCATGAAATAGTTGTACCTTCATATGTAAATAGGTATGCTGTTTGAGAACGTCCTTTATGTGTAGGTTATCTATCTGAGCTTTATGTTTGGATATGCAGATGTGGTACGATAGATAACCAACATTTGCATATCCAATTAATTGTGAGCTTGATTCTTTAGAATAAAATAATATCATGTCGATCGTACCACAAAGGTAATGTAGAACATGTTTGACCCAATTCCAATGCTTTCGAGTTGGTGCAAGACTATATCTTGCTAGTAAGTTGACTAAAAATGCAATATTAGATCTTATACAATTTGTAAGATACATTAAAGTACCAATTGCACTAACATATGATATTTCAAGACCAAGAATTCTTCATCTTCGCCTGGAGATCGAAAATGGTCTTTCTTTACATCAATTGATCGAACAACGATTGGAGTGCTCAAATAGTGAGCTTTATTAATAAAAAAAGTGTTTCAAGACTTTTCCAATATACGTAGACTGATGAACTAAAACTCCATTTGAAAAATGTTCAATTTGTAGATCAGAATAAAATTTGGTTTGTCTAAGATCTTTCATTTCAAATTCATTTTTCAAATAAGTTGCAGTTTTTTGAGCTCTTATAAAGTCCAACAAGATTTAAGTCGTCTATATAGACTGCAATAATTGTAAATTTGAACACTAACTTCTTAATAAAAACACGTGGATAAATTGGATTATTTTCAAATCCTTCATTCAATAGATATTCACTAAGACGACTGTACCACATGTGTCCATATTGCTTTAGACCATATAATGATTTTTATAACTTGATAAAATAAATACTACCGAATTTTGAGTTATATGCTTCAGGCATTTCATATCTTTCAAGAATTTTCATGTATATATCATTATCTAGTGATCCATATAAATATGCGATAATCACATCCATTAAATGCATATCCAAACTTTCTATGACTACCAAGAAAATAAAAAATCTGAATATAATTAAATTCATTATAGTTGAATATGTTTCTTGATAATCAATACGAGGTTTCTGCGAGAAACCTTGTGCAACAAGTCATGTTTTATATCTCATGATTTCATTTTTCTTATTACGTTTACGTATAAATATTCACTTATATCCAATAGGTTTCACACCTTTAGGTGTATGAACTACAAGTCCAAATACTTCACGTTTTGCAAATAAATTTAAGTATGCATGAATTGCATTTTTCCATTTTGGCCAACATTGCTACGCTGGCATTTTGCAACGGTTTGTGGTTTAATTTCATCATTACTTCTTGTAATGTCAAAGGAAAGTTTAAATGAAAATATATTGTTGACAATAATTTTATTTCTATCCTACAATTCTCATGCACTTACACAATGTATCAATATCTCATTATTTTCCTATTCCTCTTCATGAGATAACTCTTAAGGAGATTTCTCTTTAGGGATTCTTTTTCAGGAGAATACGATGTTAAAAGTTTGGATGGAAAAACTGATTTTGTTGCCTATATTTTGGCTATGGCTTCTTCAAAAACACAAATTTCTTTTTCTTTTACTCTTCTCTTTCGAGGAATATTATCATTTGCACCAATAGGGCTTCCATGGTTTAGGCCTGTCATAGATTCATTTGCTACTTGATTTCTTAATTGTCCTATGGGGACTTCAATCATTGTAGGAATATTAGCAGTTGGAATATGAGATTTTATTATTTTCTTACTATTAGTAAATGCATCCAATAATTGATTCACAATACCCTGGAAATGAATAATCATCTTAACTTCTAGTTCACATTGATTTGTGTGAGGATCAAGATGAGATAATGTCCAAGCATTTCATGTTATTTCTCTGTGTGTTTCATGTACATTTACTTCTCCTAATGGTGGAAAAATTGTTTCATCAAAATGACAATCTTTGAAACGTGCCTTAAAAATATCACTAATTAAAGTTTCAAGATATCTAATAATAGAAGGAGAATCAAAACCAATACAAATTCCAAGTCTTCATTGAGGGCCGATCTTAATGTGTTTGGGAGGTGCAATTAGAATATAAACAACACAATAAAAAATACAAAGATGAAAATATTTGGTGGTTGACTAAAAACAAGTTACAATGGGGAGCATTTGTTATGGTCAGTTAGTCTAGTCTGAACTAATGATGCAGTATGTAAAATTGCATGTCCCTAAGCAGAAACGAGTAGTTTTGTTCTCATAAACAAAAGTCTTGCAATTATAATCATCAAAGATTTGAGATGTAAATTCTCCTACATTATCCAATCTGATAGACATCATTGGATAATCAGAAAATTGAACTCATAATCTACTTATTTGTGCAAGAAGTGTGGCAAATGTAACATTAAGAGTAGAAAGTAGACAAACATGTGATCACTTAAGTTGTCGGCATTCGATATGCATCGTTAACTATCAACTAAAACACCGCTAATTACTTAGCAGTGTTTTTGCTCCAACATAACTGTCCGCCGATACTTAAATCTCATTAGCGGTATTTGTATACTATTTAGCGGCATTTCTTGCAATGCCACCAGATTTCCTAAATTAATGGTGTTTCTCTAAACGCCACCACTAGTTTGTTGCCATCCCATTACATAAAATAGTGACGTTACAATAAACGCCGTAGCTAATACATTCCCGGCACATTATATAAATTGACGGCATTTATTTAAACACCATCAATAGTATGTTGGCAACACATTAAATAAATTAATGGCATTTCTCTAAACGTCGCCACTAATTAAAATAGCGGCATTACCATAAATACCGTTGATAGTATGTTGCCTGCATATCATATAAATTGGCGGCATTTATTTAAATGCCACCTATAGTGTGACACCCAGTTTTTACGTGTATTTTCACTTAAGGAATATTTTAAATTAATTAAAATAATAGTTCTTTTATTTTAAATTATCGGATTCTAATTTCTGTTGAGTTTAAATTGCTGTTTATTTTATTTTAGCTTGTTTTTGGATTTAAAATTAAATAGTTAGTTTTTACTAGTTATTTATTATATATTAGCTTTACGTTGTGTTTAATATATTTAATTGGTTTTTAATTTATTTGATGTTGTGTTTAATTTATTTTAATCGTTTTACAGTTTTTAATATCGTTTTCGGCAGATCTATTTTGGATTCCGGAGTGAGGATTGGACCTCATTTCTTTTCTTTTCTCTTTTTCTTTTTCCCTTTTCCTTTTTCTTTTTCTCCTTTTCTTTCCTTTCTTTCTTTTCTTCTTCTTCTTCCCTGTTTTTCTTCTCTCCCGCGTGCTCTCCCTTCCATTTCTCCTTACCGTCGCCGCTCCTTTGACCGGCCATTTCTCCGCCGTCCGGTGGAGGTGTCGTACACCACCCCTCCATTCTCTTCCCCTCCCACCAGAGTTCATCCCCACCAATTTTCAGAGCCATCGGACCAGCCGTTAGCCGCCACGAGCCCCCGGAAGTTGCTGCCCCTGCTCTGTTTTTCACCAATGTCGCCGGATTCTTTCTCCGCCCAGAACCGCCGTTCGCCGGTGACGTGGCCTACACCACTCACCCAGATTTCTTCCCCTCTCACCGGTGAACATCCCCACCAAGTTTCACCTCCATCCGAGCCACCGTTAGCCACCACGAGCTCCTCCAAGCCGCACGGTTTTTCACCGTTTCCGGTGCCGTCGCACCACCTCCGGCCACCATCTCGTCACAGCTTCTTCCCTCTTGCCGTCCTAACCCACCTATTTTCGGCCCCGATCCATTGCCGGAGCAGCTCGCACGAGCTCAACTCCGATCAGCCCCTTTTTACACTTCCACCGCCGTTTCCACCGCCACCCACGGCCAAAGCTCACTTCCTTTAGCTTCATAAATATCTCAAGGCCATTCCCTATCAATTTTGAGTCTTGGTTTGTCCCCGTTCGAAAATGGGTAATTTATTACCCACGGCCACAGTGTAAAATACACTGTTACGTTGCTTTTCCTCCGCCATTTGCAACGCCGCGAGCTTTCAAAAAATACCATATAGCGCTGTAAGTATTTTCCAAACTCTACTTTTAGATTTAAATATATTTTGCTCTTACAATAAATTTATCTGGTTGGTTTGTTAATTCCGGACTAAGTCCGAGGAGTTCGGGGGTCGGATGGATTGAGGACGGAGTTGATTGTTTGGTTGTTATTGATGTTCGGGATATGTTGGTTATTTTATGTGATTTTAATTACACGGCATTGTGTATGCATATTCATGTGTTATTTATTGAAAATGAGATTTTCATGAGTTAAATGGATTTTCGGGTGCGTGTGTACCACGACCCAAGCCGGGATGGGGTATTATCTTGGTGGAGCTCCTCTGGTCACTCGGGAGCGTAATATACTGAGTGACGTCCCCTGAGTCGAGGCTTGGCTACGAACACGCCGGGCGTGGAACTGAGCAACAACGGGAGCGGGGGCTAGGAGATGCTTGGCTACGAACACGCCGGGAGTGGAACTGGGCATCGCTCTATGCACTGACTCCGTGGCCCTTCGCTGGCGAGGGCTAGAGGATGTTTGGCTACGAACACGCCGGGCGTGGAACTGAACATCGCTCGTCTAGAGGATGCTTGGCTACGAACGCGCAGGGCGCGGAACTGGGCATCGCTCGTTTATGTGTCATAAGCGTGGTGGATTCCCGCGGTGTGGCACAGGAGCCAGGGTGTGCGGATGACCCCTAGGGGAGGTCATGGTGCAAACGGTTTGTTTGGAAAGAATATGTTTTTGGGCCAAATGAGATTTTTGGCGTGCGTGAGAAAATATGTTGTTTTATGGGTTTGGTGCATTGGCAATTATTCATGCATATTGATTGAGTTCTATATGTTTTTATCTAGTGGTTTTTGGATTTTACTTACCTGCGGCACCATTTTTGGTAGCGTAGATTTTGGTGCAGGGATCGAGGAGGAGGAGGAGGCTGAGCCCGAGGATGCGGTTCCGCCGGAGTTTTGAGTTGGAGTTTATGCTTTGGAGTTGGCTTTAAAACAATATTTGTATTTGTAATATTTTATTATGTATGTTTTGAACCGCTTTGTATTTTAATTAAGAAAATTATGGTACTTAGTATATGTCTTCACGGTGGCCATCACCATGTCTCCAACGGAAGCAGATGTACCTTTTTCTCATATCTACCAAAGCATTGGAATCAAGACGTTTTAACCTGGCGTCCATATTTCCGCTGTATGTGTTGTTTATGTGGATTTTACATGTGCTAATTTTTGTTGCGAATCTTCACATGAACTTTGAAATCCAACTTTTCATTATATATTACCTCAATCTATTATCTTAAATCATTTCCAGATTGTTTCAACTAAATATAATATTACTTCTGCAACTTACCTATAAAAAAAAAAATAATACTTATGCAACTTGATAGACAACACAAATGCTGATATATTGTTGTTTTCTTGATGGTTTAGATATATAACTGGGCCATACCTATTAACGATATATACATATAAAACTTTAAAATCCAATATATTTGAGGTTTGATGATGGATTGTCGTTATTTCTCATTAGCCTTCACAATATTTTTCTAGTCTAGTTTCAATTAAGTTCTAAGATGGAAAGTTTTGCTGACCTAAATTAAGTTTTACTAGTCTAAACAAAAGTGCATAATACACTAATATCTCAAGAGTTTTTTTTTTTGAAGGGAAACTCTTGAACCATTTCATTGAATTAAAGAGGAAATACAATGAGAAACATCCTCCCTTGTTACAATCCTATCCGAAATGGAAAGATAATCTTTTGCTAAAACATGGGCTAACATATTGTCATTTCTCCTAACATGAGAAATCTCCCATCTAGCAAAATGATTCATCAAAGTTCTTGTTTCAGACATGAACATTGATGCACTGCTTCCACCTTCCTTGTCATCGTGGAGTGTATTAATAACTTGCAGGGAATCACCTTCTAAAATGACTTGTCTAAGGCCTACGTTTAAGCCAAATCTGATGGCTTGAAGTGCACCATATGACTCGAAAATCAAGGGGTCTGGGAACAAGTGCTTGTTTTGTCTCATGGTAGCTATGACATGCCCCTCACAATCTCTCACCACCACTCCAATTCCTATCAGACCTTTCTTTTTGTCAACTGAACCATCCCAATTGATCTTGTGCTAGTGCAGTGGGGGATGAATCCATACATCAGGGGATGGGCTGGCCTGGGGTGACTTGGTGGTTGAGTTGCTATCCTCTTCTTGTAACAATGCAAGTGTGGCTTTAGCTTCTCTTATAATAGAGTTTGGATGAAAAAACTCATTGTTGAATACAAAGCAATTTCTCCTCCACCAAATTATCCAAGCCACTATGACAAATTCTTGGATTAAAGGATTGTCCATTGAGTGGAGGAGAGAGTCAAACGGTTCCACTAGGGAAGAATTGGATAGGGAGCTTTTCTGTAACTTTTTTTAGACTTGACACCAAACATCCTTGGCTGAGGCACATTTCAACAAGGCATGAATCACACTTTCTTCTTCCTTGCAGCATATTGGGCATCGTGGATGATCTACTATCTTTTTCTTATGCAGCAAATTGGCTTGCGTTGGAAGAGCCTCTAAGCATG
The DNA here is from genome assembly GCA_011037825.1 of Carya cathayensis. Classification (NCBI taxonomy): domain Eukaryota; kingdom Viridiplantae; phylum Streptophyta; class Magnoliopsida; order Fagales; family Juglandaceae; genus Carya; species Carya cathayensis. The sequence goes on from QGSO01001607.1 coordinate 14,785, forward strand.
CCCTACACAATAAAACCTTGTTACCAGGCTGAAGCTGTAGGTTCCATAGGTTCTGTCAAACTTCCTTGAATTTGTTGCTGTAATAAGCTTGGCCCATCTCTTCTTGTTGTCGTGGCTTTCTATGTGGTAGGCACTTTTTACTAAAAACCTACCATCCTTAGTCCCCTATCAAATCATTCTATCCCTAGTATTCATGGAGCTGATGGGTTGTAGAATCAGGTTGGCTTCCCTGTCCTCAAAAACCTTCTTCACAAGTGTGTGCTTCCATTGGTTTGAATTGTGGTCAATTAGCTCAAAAACTGTTGCTTTGCTGTCAAGTTGAGCTACTAGGCTTAGGACCTTGCTTGGCATTAGGTGACCAAGTCATTTTTCCTACCAAATTTGAACCTCTTTTCCATTACTAATCCTCCAGCGGGTTCCAGCTTTCAACACCTGTCGAGCAGCCATGAAGCTTCTCCACAAAAAGGATGGTTTTGATCCCAATTTTGCTGACATGAAGGAACTGTTTTGGAAGTATTTATCTTTTAAGATTTTTGTTGCAATTGAGTCAGGTTCTTGTAGTAGTCTCCAGCATTGCTTAGAAAGCAATGCCATGTTGAAACACTCAAGGTCCCTAAAGCCCATACCCCCAACAAAGTTTGCCTTTCCCATTGTTTTCCATGAAACCCAATGGATTTTGTGTTCCCTCTCCTTTTGGCCCCACCATAAATTGTTGATGATACTATTAATGGATTGCAGCAGGGTTTTGGGAAGCTTGAATACACTCATGGTGTAAGTATGAAGGGCTCGGACTACAGCTTTTATAATGATTTATTTCCCTGCTTGAGATAAGCTTTTCACCTTGTATCCACTAATTCTTTTGTTGACTGCATCAAGGATTCCTTTAAACAATTTGTTTCTGTTCCTTCCCACAACAAATGGCAACCCAAGATATTTTTCATAAGTCATGGAAGACTTCATTCCAGCAATTGACAGGATGTAATTTTGGGTCATCTTAGAAGTGTTTTGCTGAAAATAATGGAGGTCTTGTCAGTATTTAATCTTTGTCCTAAGACATTTTAATAGACTTTCAATAGATTAAACAGCCTCCCCAACTCAAAGGCGTTTGCCTTGCAAAATAAGAGGCTATCATCAGCAAAGAAAAGGTGTGAAACTCGAAGTGGGCCCCTTGCTATTGGTACACTATGGATAATTCTCCTCAGCTTTCCCAATGAGTTTACTAAATGCTTATGTACATAGTATAAAGAGATAAGATGAAAGGGGGTCACCTTGTCTAATGCCTCTTGTTGGGTGGAAAACCTCTTGTGGAACTCCATTAACCAGAATGGCATAGGAAACTGTTTCAATGCATCTCATGACAAGGTCCACCCATTGATGACAGAAACCCATTTTGTGCATAACTTTCCTTAGAAGCTGCCACTCAATTTGATCATAAGCCTTACTCATGTCGAGTTTCAAGACCATGTATCCCTCCTTACATGTCATCTTAGTCTTTATTGTGTGCAAGGCTTCAAAGGCTACAATCACATTATCTGTGATTAATTTGTTGGGAACAAAGGTTGACTAAAAAGGGGATATGATGGTGGGTAAGATTTTCTTGAGTTTGTTGGCCATTACTTTAGAGATCACCTTGTATATCACATTGCAGAGGGATATGGGTCTGAACTCAGAGAATTTTGTGGGGTTCTTTTTCTTGGGATTAGAGTAATGTAGGTATTGTTTATATCAAATAAGTTGCCTTGTGCATTAAGGACATGAAGAATTGCTATACTTATTTGATCACCCACTAACCTCCAGTGCTTTTGGTAGAAATTTGTAGGGAACCCATCAAGGCCAGGGGAGCTCAATCCATTCATTTGGAAGAGGGCATCCTTCACTTCCTACTGAGTGTATGGCATGAGGAGCATTTAATTCTGGTCTTCAGTAACCGAAGCCTCCATTGGGTCAAGGCAATTTGGAATATTCATAAGATTAGAAGAAGAGAATAAATTTTGGAAGTACTCTTGCAATAAATTTGAGATTCCTGTTGTTGATGTAACCTCTTGCCCATTGTCATCAACTAGTCTCCTGATCTGGTTTGTGTTCTTTCTCTGGGTGGCACATTGATGAAAAAAATTTGTATTTCTATCCCCTTTCCTCAGCCACCTTTGTTTGGCCCTTTGTTTCCATTTGATGTGTTCTTCTTCAAGTTTCTTCTCTATCTTCTTTTGCACCTATTTGATAGTCTCTATGAGTTGACCTTCATTTTCCTTTTGTAACTCAGATAGTTGTTCCTAAAGTCTCTTAATTTCTTTCTTGTGATCCACAGCATGTTGTTTGTTCCACTAGACCAAGTCCATTCTGCATCTGTTTAAGCCTTCAATTGCATAGTGTATCTTATTATCAGCCATTCTAAGTTTGTTCCAGGCCTTCTCTACTACCCCATAGCAATCTTCCCTCAAGGCTCAGCTGGCCTCATATTTGAATGGTTTGTCATTTCTAGTTTAGTCAACTTGAAACTGCTCCATGGTTGTAAGAATTGGGCAGTGATCTGAACTTAAAGCTGGGAGATTATAGACTTTCGAGTATGGGAAGATCTTAGACCACTCCATGTTGCAAAAAACTCTATCAATCCTCTCGTTGATAAAGGCCTGTCCTAACCTAGCATTGGCCCATGTAAACTTATTGCCAATATATCCCATATCAGATAGGGAGTAGGCTTCAATAGCCGCTCTAAAGGCTTCTATTTGGTTGAAAGGTCTTTGCCTACCTCCACTTTTGTCTCCTGAGCTAAGAACCTCATTAAAATCTCCAATAAATACCCACCCTTTGTCCATGTCAGGTTTGAGATCCTTAAGGAGTTGCCAGCTCTCCTTTCTCTTTGTTGTGTCAAGGTTACCATAAAAGCCTGTTAGAATCCACTCCCTATTTTCTGCTTGCCCTTGGATCAATAGAGAGATATGGTGTTGAGTGTGTGACAGGACCTTAGCCTCTACATCTTCACTCCAAAAAAAAGCTAGCCCTCCACTAAGCCCCTTGCAGTCAATTACAAAGTTGGTTGCAAACTGTAGTTGCCTCTTTAGTCTTTCAATATTGTTTCTTCTACACTTTGTTTCCATAAGAAAACAAAGGATGGGAGCTTTGATTGCACCGGTTGATGCAGGTCTTGAACTGTCAATGGGTTCCCAAGCCCACGATAGTTCCAACTTAGACAACTCACGTTTTTTGGGGGGGCTGTAGGACAGCCTCCACCATGTCAAAGTTGTGTAGCTCTATTGGGTCATTCTCCTCTTCTCTTGCCTTCTTGGTTATAGACCTGGTATATCTTCCTTGGTTCTACTGCATGGGCCTCTTTTTGTAGTTAGAGACATTTGCTTTGATCTTTGATGGGCTTAACTTGAGCCCAACAAAGTAGTTGTCATGAGCCCTCCTTTTCCAGCTTGACCTCTTCTTGGACTGGTCCAATTCTTTGACTTGCTCAGTTATGTATTGGTTTAGAGATGCTGCTTGGACCTTTAGGCCCCTTGAGTTTAGTTGTGCATGGACCTTTGCATGGGATACTTTTGTTTAACTGATTTGGTTAGCACCACCTCCTCTTGGAAAAGTTCTTTTTGACTTTCCTTTTTGGTTGTGGATGTTGTAAAGGTCAGGTCCCTGGCATCCAATTGTAACATTGCATGTGTTAAATATTTTTAACATGAACAATAATAATTAGATATTTGATTTTCTATGATCCACAATAATAAAACACTGATAAATAAACACGTACATTTTCCCATCAGATTGATGACAAAATTAATCTGACTATGAGGGAAGGATCACCCTAACAACTTAGCCTCCAAGTGTCTCCCAATGGCTAGAGGCACAATAATGTTGTAGATGAAAACCCTTTAACCCCTCAATACTATTTATAAATTTTCAACCATCATGAAATCTAGAGATTTTGTATCCCACTATGATTAGATATAGAAGTATTCTAGTCTCACTATAACTCAATAAATTAAGTGATAAGATTGAACTAATTTAAACCCATTAGATATGGGTATGTGGGACATAGAGTTTAAATAAAACTCTTACAGCATGCACATCATTCTAAGCTGGGCTAATCTTTCATAAAGGTTTTGTTTGCTGCCTTGCATGCAACATATTGGACATAATCTCAATTAAAACAACAAAGAAAATTATGGCTGAGAAAACATGAGGTTTTATGCTTAGTGAATTAAATGCATGTTTACTCGGTCGATTCTGAATAGATTTTTCTTTTGAAACTTTTTTACTGCTATGTGCCTCTTACAATGATTTTTTGTCCCAAGGCATGTAAACCATCATGTTATAGTATTATATTGGTTTTCTGCTACTCTTCATTTTTTGTTTGATCTAGTTGACATTATCTTGGTTGTTTATGCAGAATTACATTTTGACATTATCTTGGCTGTATAATGCAGAATAATATTTTTCCCTACACTTTTCTTACGCAGCATTGGACATGGAGTCCACAAGATCTTAGATCATTGCTACAATCCCTGGCACCTTTTTCTGTACATGGTATGCTTCGCAGAAGCATTGGCTTGCTAACAATAATCTGAGACATGCTTTCTGCATTCAGGTTTGCTCACATCCTTCTAAATGAAACATTTTTGTTGCTAGTGTCTCTATTCAATAAAATGCGAAAATATTGTCATTGAGCTGCTTTTATATATGGTGTCTACTATCAATATTTAGTCAATCCATTTTTGTATCTTCCAAAATATAGTTAGTAATAGGTTAGAAAGGTTTCGTTTTTGTTATTTGCAAGGAATTGAAATGCTTTCTCTTGGGACTTTCAAGATTGGCGCCATCCTTTTGGTAAGAAGTAGGACTTACGGACGTAATACCAAACTTTCTGCTGAAACTAAAGCACATAATTACGTTCTTCTTGCTATCCAGTGCTTCTTGCATGCTGCATTAGGATGTCGAAGAACTACATTTATATTTGATAGTATGAAACAAACTTATAAATAATAAATAAATAAAAAGGAAGAAGAAAAGATCTTTGAATTTCATTTAGAAGAGAAACCTTACAAAGATCGTATTGATTCCTATCAAAGAAGGCAATTATTTTTTATTATTTTCCCTGAGATTTACTTTTTATTCAAATTGTTATTTGATCGTATCCATTGTTTGTTTTCTACTGTAATATATATAAGATATTTGCACACATACACTCACATTTATATGAGTCATTGCCATGGCTAGTCTTCATATTTTCAAATTGAAGTCTTTATTGTAATATCTTGTCATAAGATCTGTAGTTATAGAAAACGTATTTGGAAGTGCAATGAATTAATTGTTTTTATAAACTCTGTGGATACTTATTTATTCTTTAAAAACCTCTTCTTTGGAACGGATGCATTGTGAATTTGGTGTTCCTTTCCATGGTTTGTATTTTTCTCTACTAAAATACATTATTTCTCTTCAATTTGGGTGGCTATAGAGAATATAGTAAGAATTCAATATGGCGGTTGTCTTCAGTTTGGGTGGCTACAGAGAAGTTGTTATTAAATCAATGATGGAAGACTATGTTATTGATATGTAACTCATATCTTGAAATTTTGTATTTTTTAATATAATGTATATAATATAAAATAAAATATGTAGTGGATTGCATTGTATATTGCATGCATTTTACATTACGAATATTGAATTCTTTTTTTTTTACATACATTAAAAAGGTAACCACTTGTTTCTAGCTTTATTTATTTTTTATATAATTTTTTTTCATTTTTAATATATTTCTATTATTATATATAATGTTAAATGCATTAGTATTATTGTTTTCAACCTGCCTTCTTGAAAAAAAAAAATTTAATAAAATATAGACTTTTATGTAAAAAACATTATGCTTTTTAACAATATTTTTTCTTGAAATTTTTGTAATGAAATATAGGCATTTAGATAAAATTAAAATTAAAATTATTTTTTGAATAACATATATATTTTTATAATAAAAAAAATCTGGGTAAAATCTAGAACTCGGATTTCAAGATTTCAAAAACTCAATTTCATCTGGATTCCGACCCGAGCCATAATTAGATATAATACTCTAGTAAACAGTCCAGAACCTGGTGAACAGTCTTATCTTAATGGAATGGGCAGATTGATAATTTTTGGTAGTATTGGGTCCATTTCCGAAATTAGTAGTTGGAAAGCGTATTGCGAATTGGGTGATAGTTTAAGGGAAATTTGTGTACCAATTTTCCAATTAAGGGTCGATCAAGTAATTTAAATTTAAAGTAGGATATTAAAGCTGAAGGATGTCGGCAAGTAACTTATGATTAAATCTTGTACGAACGTAGAGGAAGTATATATTGTGGTTTATTTATTAAAAGGTTGGGATATATTTCTCTTTTTTTCATTTTAAAGAGAGATTATAATTCTTTCGTCTAAAGAGAAAAGCTTGTAATACGTATGGCGTGAAAGGAATACTGTGGATTATTCATCCATACAAAATGTTGAATTACGTAATTAAGGTCCTAACTCCTTAGTCTTGCGTGGACTATTCCAAGGCATGTAGCCTCAGGCCCTCATGTTTGATTTGATAATTAATTGGAAAATTGGTACACAAATTTCCCTTAAACTATCACCCAATTCGCAATACGCTTTCCAACTACTAATTTCGGAAATGGACCCAATACTACCAAAAATTATCAATCTGCCCATTCCATTAAGATAAGACTGTTCACCAGGTTCTGGACTGTTTACTAGAGTATTATATCTAATTATGGCTCGGGTCGGAATCCAGATGAAATTGAGTTTTTGAAATCTTGAAATCCGAGTTCTAGATTTTACCCAGATTTTTTTTATTANCCTACTTTACATGCAGCACTACCTAAGTACTTAACAATATATATATATAAATATGTTTTTGCCGCATATGGTTTTTTAATATTATAGAATCCTTACGTACGTACTGAATTATAGGATTTGATCTCTCGTATGTAAGGATAATAATACGCACGTTTCTTTTTGCTTGAATGATATTAGTACGTCTACGTACGTACTTTGGTAAATATATAACAATGTCGATTTTTAATTAATTATTGATCTCACGCACGATCCTTAAGTTGTTGTTACTTTGAAAGGAATATATGTTGACGGGCACAAGCTTATATATATAACGAAAACATCTCAATTTAATAGTTAAAAATCTAAGAGATTTCGAATAAATTGAATTTTTAATGTGATAAATTATGTCGTTTAAAGTCCTACGAATATAAGTCTCAAAGAATACAAATGATCTGCTTAAGATCATGTCACTACAGGAAAAGGCACTATTAGTATCCAAAATCGTCGGGATAAGTAATTTGCGGCATTAATTAATTTTGTCACCGAAAATAATTGTTCCCGACGCCAATAACTAGCCAGAAATAATCTAGCAATTAAATGTAGGAGTTAAAAAAAAAACCAGCGAACCAGTATGTCGGACTGGATACCAATTCTATTTTTCTCAAAATAAGTTGAAATTGGTTTGGTTTTAATTTTTCATTTTCTAACACCAGGCCGGTTCATATATATATTTTAATTTTTTATATTATATAAAATATTTTTATACGATTTTTTATATTATATACAATATATATAAATAATTTTATATTATATGCTAAATTATTGATTAATATTGTTAACGTTGCGTTTCATTCATCTTTGAGCTGAAGCCTTAACAACCTTGGTCTTTGGTCTTGAGTCTACAAATTATTCCTTTCATTTTTTTTTCTTTTTTCTCTCTCCTTTATTCTCTTTCCAGCTAATACCAGGCCGGTTTATATATATATTTTAATTTTTTATATTATATAAAATATTTTTTATACGATTTTTTATATTATATATAATTTTTATATATAATATATATAAATAATTTTATATTATATGCTAAATTATTGATTAATATTGTTAATGTCGTGTTCCATTCATCTTTGGGCTGAACCCTTAGGAGCCTTGGTCTTCGGTCTTGAGTCTACGAATTATTCCTTTCATTTTTTTTCTTTTTTCTCTCTCCTTTATTCTCCTTCCCATCTAACAAAGTTCTCTTGATTTGCATGCGTATGTCTGTGTCTAACTAAAATTAAAGGGGAAATAAAACTGTTCATCATATGAGATTATTCATGTTAGACAAGAATTCTCTCTGTTTTTGTCCCGTGAAACCCCACCTGATCAGGCCTTTTTATATTATTGATCAGGCATGAGTTTTTGCGTTAATGTCCTACTTCTTGCTCTAAAAAAACTACCTGCACTTGTAACTTTAGCAGGTGCATGCCATTACATCTCCTAAATTGTTTCTTAGAACAAAATGGAAAATTTAAAATTGTTAAATAGCACAAATGTAAGTGTAAAAATAATATGCATGTTGGCATGTTTTATGACAAATTTAGTCTAATTGAATTGTAAATATGTTAGGTAGAGTCTAGGTTGCAATTGGAACAGAAAGTCAAATATTGCAAATTTGCAAGTTTGATGAGATCAACCTAGTCAGTGTAAATTTTTATCCAAACATGGTATTGAAGTGATACTTGCGTGTTGGAAAACTAACTCAATTATCCATAAATTAATATTTCACAAGAATCTTCAAATCCAACAGTTACTGGGTCAAAATAGCTTGATAATGTTATGACCAAAAACTGGAAAGAAAGTTTGAATAAAACTTCCGAAAGTCTTCACTAGGGTGTGGACTCTCTAAGTAGTCTACTCAAACCATAAGTATAAATAGAATAGAAGTACTCTAAGGAGATCCTTGAACATTCAAGATCAATTCTCACTTGATAAATAGAACTTCATCATATTATACTCGTGTTCGAGTACTACCAAGTCTATTGGTGTATGTGGATTAGGATTGAGCAAAAATTTAAAAATCTGACTAACAAAATAAACTCGAACTCAGATTTTTTTTCATGTTCCTGTTAGAGTCGGAGGTGTCACCATCTTGATAGTATGATAAAAACTAACATTATAACAAGTATCATATATTAGACACTATAATATTTACTAATAATCAGTACTAGCAATTATAAAACCATAAATAAATAAAAACTTAGGGCTAAAACAAAGATTAAAATTAAAACTAAATTGATTTGAAAAAAACAGTGTTAGTTTAGGATTTAATGGTTAGTTTGGGAAATAAAAAAAAATACAAAAACTAATTTAACTTTTTTAAATTTTAAAATAAAAATAATATTTTAACTTTATAATTTTTTTATTCATTTCTTAAAACTCTATAAACATATTAACTCAAATTATTTTATTATTATTCATAAATTATTTACTATTATTTTATCTAATTTTATTATTTTTTTCATTATTATTTACAGAATATTTCCAAACTCAACTAAAATCTTGACCTTTGGCTATAAGGTCTGGGATTGCTTGGCATCGGAAGGCTAAGATACGAGTGATGATGGCCTGTCATCACGTCATGATATTGACAGATAGCTAGCACTTTATAACTGCTGCCTCCGATTTGTGGGCATTGAGCCTAGTGAGGTTCAGCATTGGATTGCTTGGATTGCTGGCCGGATGTTCCCTAGTCTTGATGGATTCCTGTCCTGGTGTTGGATCAAGTACGTAGCTAGGACAAAGTCGTCACAACCTGACCTATATTATAGTCGAAAAATATGATTAATTCCAACCATTTCGTTAGTAGTTGCTAAAGTACGTAGCCTTGCACAAAAGAATTAAGTACTAGAGCTTCAAAATGAGGCGTATCTATATATATATATATATATATGCAAATTATTATATAACTATATTTTAGTGTACTAATTGTTAAGAAAGATAGATGAAATTAAAGTAAATAAAATATGAAATTAATAACACACGACACACTATTTATATGGTTTAACAACGTTCATACATCTACGAAACTACAAATGATTTCATTTACATAAAAATCAAGAATATATTGCAGCAATCATATATAAAGGTTTAATATAATATATAAGTAATTAAACTCTAATTGACGGATTGGGTTGGGTCAAAATGAGTCAAAATTTTTCTGAGGACTTTGCCCCCGGATCCTCACAAGGTTTGTTCATAATATATATAAATATATATATATATATATATATATCTTCTATATATAAAAAGTGTGTATATAATAGATAGAAATTCTTGCTTTAACGGATGTTTTAACGCCTTTTGTTGTTACCCGTTAATGTTAACGCAGATCAACATATGGACAAGGAAGTGCTCGGATTGAAAATCAAGAACTGGTTCGATGCAGTGAAAATATCCTTGAGGACTCTCTTCACTGGTGAGAGAATACTGTACGACCACGTCTTCACCTCCTCGAACTCCATCAAAGAATCGTACTTCACCGAGAATTCTGTTCAGTTTCACCGGCAATAACTCTGTTTTTCTTCACCCAAAACAGAGCTCTTCACCCAAAACAGAGCAATCACAGGGGACATTCAAAATCCCACCATGGTTGAAACAAACGGAAAAGCACCGGAGCCACCATATAAGAAGCCAAGCCACTGCGTCAACAAACAAACCACCCACATCGTTGAGCAACTTCAGCAACACCAACATCCAACTCCACGCACGGCTCAAGAGAAATTAGATGAAAAATGAAAAATGAAAATAAAACCAGATGAAAAATGAAAGAAATGAGAAGATGAAACAATCGGCTCAAAAGAAGGAAGGAAGAAATGAAAACTGAAGAAGAGAAGGAAGAAGCAGCGTTCGGCTGGAGAAGGAAGAAGAGAAAATAAAAGCCCTAAGGGCATCGAGGCCAAAACGCAAAAATGAAAAATGAAAATAAAACCAGATGAAATGAGAAATGAGAAAAAAAAAACAGATGAAAATTGAAAGAAATTAGAATATGAAACAATCGGCTCAAAAGAAGGAAGGAAGAAACGAAAACTGAAGAAGAGAAGGAAGAAGCACTGCGGCCGGAGAAGGAATAAGAGAAGAAATAAAAGCCCCAAGGACGTTGAGGCCAAAACGCACCATATGGTGCAAGAATTGGAAAACGCCCACAGGCTAGGCCTAAAAGCCGACTGGGCTTGGGCCCAAAAGAGAAAATAACCCATCAGAAACAAGCCCAATCCGAAAATAAATGTCCCATAAAATAAAAGTTGCATTATAAAAATAGATAAAAGTTAAATAAAATAATTAAAGCCCAATAATAGAATAATTAACACAAAGAGTAATTTAAATGAAAAACAATAATTAATATATAAAATACACATTATTTAAATTTCACAACTTAAAAATCATAAAATAATATAACGAAAAATAAGGTTTTTGAAATATTACGAATTTCAATTAGACAAATATACTTTGCACGTTGCTTCAACCTAGTATATATATATATATATATATATATATATATATTACGAGTTCATCAATGCGCGGCACGACAACCTATTTATATCCATAAAATTGTAGGCAGAATTATTTACAAATTAAGCACCTAACTACAATGTTGCCACTCGAAAGTCGAAAGTGCCTTGTACCATATTGAAAATTAGTTAGGCCGTACGTCTTCCCTAGCTGGACCAATATCTAAAATGACAATTTGTCTAGTCGTAGAATATGCAAACTCTACGTATTTTTTTTCAAAAAAAAGTATGTATATATGAGATTTATATGAAAAAATTATTTTTTTAATAATAAACTATTTTATTTTTTCAAATAAAATATACGAGTATTGCGGTAATACTGTATTTAGCATCATCCATTACAAATATATGTACGTATTGTATAGAAGTCTTGAACGCAAGCCAGCAACTTGTCACTACGGTTTTCGCACTATAATAGACATCCCCATCTTGTTGCTTGGAAGCCGTAGTACTTTGCAAGACTCGATCCATTCATTAGCTGATTCGGACTTCGCAGTTCATCCAATGTCTAATTCTTTATATGAATATGAGTCTTGTGTGACTTCCTTTTTCTCCAGTTGATCCACTTGAGTACACCGACCCTTTTCTATCTCTTTCTATTTCCTGGCTACCATTGCCCAGATTCAAGATTGGTGGATTTACTATTATTTAAAGATTTTTCTTTTTAATGAAAACACCGGAACTGCTATTATTATTATTATGAAGAGTACTGAACGGAACAAACAAGCGCGAAAGCGGACTTACTTTTTCAATCCAACAAAGAATACCAGGTTTTACCTTAAATTCCCTACGCATCCATACTGAGAAGCATGTACCTATCAGTACTAAATTCATGAAACCGAAAAAAAAAAAATGTTTCATTTTGCTGTTCCTAGTCGCCATGGTTACGTTGGATTTATGTTGCTAAAAGCCCAAAAGAGCTCCTATCTCTTGCTGAGTTTCGACCCTTCAAGCTTAATTAACCGAATCACTCGGAATTAATTCTCGAATTTGTAGGTTTAAAGGATAGAACTCATATAATAATTGATGAATAATATTAGAACATCAAGAATACATGAAAAGTTTAAGACGAGGCACCTATCTGGAGATCAAGAAATATCCTACAATTTCTAGATTTGTTTTCATGGACAAAGAGGCATGCATGCCAATTATGAACAAAAAATTACAGATAAACAATTTCCTCTGACCTGCTCCATGCATTGAACTTCAGATCGATTATCTAGTTGAAAAACCTACAGTCCTTCCTGACCTAAACCTGTCTTCTTGTGAGAACATCGATGAAACCCATTTTCACCATAGCCACAACATATTTGTTAGCCCAAAATGCATCATTCCTTGCATATTTCCTCACAATCCTTTTTGTTGAAGAGCTGCTAAAAAGAGTTTGATCAGATGTCAATATGCCACGGTGGTTCTTCAAATCTTTGTAGTACTTGTTATCCAGTCTGTTCGGTGAAAGAACATCTAGTGCCACTGCAGGATCGGGTCCATTCCCGGAATTTGTTTCTTGGGGACACTTCGCCTTCAAGTTTCTAGCGAATATGGGATTTATTGAGGGGTCTTGTGTCAAAATGTCGGAAGCAACCAAAGGAGCTAACACACAGTCAGCAAGGCCAACAAGGCATGAATCATCTAGTATGCTGGAAGGAGCAAAAGGCACTAGAGAAAGATAAGCTGGAAGAACATTCTTGAAACCTCACCTGATGAAATTCTACTATGTTTCGGAATCTTTTCTGTTTTGCACAATTTTGTACAGCCAGCTGTTTATATTCCTTCTTTCCTTTTTTTTTTGTACAGAATATGCTTTAAGATGCTTTTTCATTTGGACTATATATACGACAGTGTATATCCTTCGTACAATGTAACAGTTTTTACAGATATGAATACTTCTTTTCTTTACTCTGAATTTTCCTTCTTTCTTTCACTGCATCAGTCTTCTTTATTTTTTTCTTATATGGTATCAGAGCCAGAGAAGTGAAATCTTATGGACGAACCTGAAAATCCAATCACAAATACAAACCCCATCGATCCCCCTCAACCAAACACTCAAAATCAAAATCCAATCGCAAATACAAACCCCATCGATCCCCCTTAGCCAAACAGTCCATTCTTCATTGGCAGTAATGACAACTCTGGAGCCTTACTTGTTACACAAATGCTAGACTCGAGCAACTATCATTCATGGGCAAGATCCATGAAAAGGGCTCTTGGAATAAAAAATAAGTTGGGGTTCATTGATGGTAGTATTTGTGAACCACAAGATCCAAACAGCCCTTTAATTGATCATTGGCTTCGTTGCAATGATATTGTCATCACTTGGCTGCAAAATACCATGTCTGTTGACATCAAAGCCAGTACTCTCAATGCTGAAACAACACATCAACTTTGGCTGGATCTTGAACAACGCTTGGCACAACAAAATGCCCCAAGAATTTATGAGGTGAAGCAGGGAATATCAGCTTTAATGCAAAATCAGGACTCTGTAAGTATGTACTTCTCAAAATTGAAAACTCTTCTTAATGAACTAATGAATTATGAATCCATTCCAAACTGTACCTGTGGAGGTTTAAAAACAGTGGTGAGTAATCAAGAAAGAGATTGGGTGATGAAATTTCTTATGGGTCTCAATGACTCATTCAAAAGCATTAAGGCCCAAATACTTTTGATCAAACCTTTCCCCAGTTTAAACGAGGTATACTCACTCATTCAATAAGAGGAAAAGAGAAGACACATTTCTCTTGATGTACCAACTGCTGAGACCATGGCTTTAATGGGACGGTTTGTACCAAAAGAAGCAGGAAGACAAAATGGGGGACCTCAAAGGAAGTATTTCTGTACCCACTGTAAAATATCTGGTCACTCCATTGAAAGGTGTTTTAAAGCTAACCCTGAAAAACCAGTGTGTTCACATTGTCATATACCAGGTCATACAGCAGACAAGTGCTTCAAAATCCATGGCTATCCCTCAGGTCATAAACTATATGGCAAACCACAAGCTGCTGCAGCTGCAAATCAAGCTTCAACACTTATGACTACTAACCAGGAGCAAACTAATAACAACAGCCAAGTGTCACTAACTCAGGAGCAATATGGTCAGCTCATGGCATTGCTACAAACACAGAACACTCATTTAGCAAACCATGTCCAAACCCTCACATCATCTTCTTCAAGTGAGCCTAATATGCCAAAAATTTCTGGTATTTCCTTTTGCCTCTCTACTTGCAGCACCAAGCCAAAGCATGCTTCTAACATTTCATGGATCATGGATACTGGAGTTACAGATTACATGATCTGCTCTCCTTCATTTTTTACAACCATTAAGGAAACCATTTCACACTCAGTTGCTCTTCCAAATGGACATATAGTCCTTGTCACTCACATAGGAACAGTTAAATTGACAAAGACATTGTCTTTGGATGAAGTTTTATGTGTTCCATCTTTTTCATTCAATCTTATCTCTGCACGAAAACTAACTGAAGCATCAAAATGTTGCCTTATTTTTTCTTCTCAATCTTGTTTTGTGCAGGACCTTTTGACTTGGAAAACGATTGGAGTGGCTAAAGTGAGGCAATGTTTGTACCACTTGCTGCAAGAAGAAGTCTCTCCTACAGCTTTGATTGACTCCTTACCTGTTTTTGCCAACAAAACTACCATATCAACCTCTGTCATCACCAAACCAGAAGTTTTTAATCTATGGCACTATAGACTAGGACACCCTTTAGATTCTAGGTTGGATTTACTAAATCTTGATCATGTAATCAAGCCCACAAGCACAAAAGAACCATGTTCTATATGCCCTTTAGCCAAGTTGCATAAGCTGCCTTTTAACGTTAGTCACCACAAATCTGAAAACTGTTTTGAACTTGTTCATTGTGACTTGTGGGGACCTTGTAATGAAATAGCCTATGATGGATCAAGATACTTTCTCACCATTGTGGATGACTTTAGTCGATGCACTTGGATCTACGTGCTTAAACATAAATCTGAAGCCTCTAATGCCTTACAAAATTTTTGCCACATGATAGAAACCCAATTTGAAGCAAAAATCAAGATAATTAGGAGTAACAATGGTGAAGAATTTAACATGAATGAATTTTATTCAAAGAAAGGCATCATTCACCAAAAGAAAACACCAACATATACTAAATGTGGCCAGAGCCTTAAAGCTTCAAAGTGGAATTTCAATGAAACACTGGAATGACTGCATCTTGACTGCTGTTTTTCTCATAAACAGAACTCCTACCCCACTCCTCAACCAGAAAACTCCCTTCAAACTTCTATTTAAAAGCAAACCATCTTACTCCCATCTTAGAGTTTTTGGATGTCTTGCTTTTGCATCCACTTTCACACACAATAGACACAAATTTGACCCAAGAGCAAGAAAGTGTGTCTTTCTCGGATACCCTTTTAGTATAAAAGGTTACAAGTTGCTAGACATTGAATCAAACAAAGTTTTTATTTCTAGAAATGTTGTTTTCTATGAAAATATTTTTCCCTTCAAGAGTCAGCATATGGAACCTGAACACTATCTACCCAGTCCTAATGATCTTGCATACTCTCATCCAGCCAATATTGATCTAAATTATCCTACAATTCAAGTTTCCCAGCCTTCAACAGAATCTGTAGAAAACATGCACCAAAATAATCAACCATTACATGAAAATAACTCCATTCAATCTTTTGACTCAACACAAACCACCTTCATAAATCCTTCTTTGCCTCGTAGATCCACTAGAAGCAGGAGAGCTCCTTCTCACTTGCAGGATTTTATCTGTCAACAAGTCTCCTCACTACCCCATTCACAAGAGTTTGACAAGAAGAAAGGCTCTGCCATTCAGGTGCTCCCTTTCCTCTTTGTGCTACTTTATCATATCACAAATTAACAGCTTTGCATAAGGCTTTTGTTTCATCCATTTCCACACACATTGAACCTCATTCATACAAAGAAGCTGTTAAGTATAATGAATGGAGATATGCCATGAATGCTGAAATAAAAGCTTTAGAGTTGAATGATACTTGGGTTGTTACAGATTTGCCTCCTGGAAAAGTAGCCATAGGATGTAAGTGGGTTTACATAATTAAGTTCAATACAGATGGGACAATTGACAGACACAAAGCTAGACTAGTAGCCAAAGGTTATACACAGCTAGAGGGCCTAGATTTCCATGAAACTTTCTCACCTGTAGCTAAAATGGTGACTGTGAGAACTTTACTTGCTGTAGCAGCAATCAAAGGCTAGTATTTGCATCAACTTGATGTAAATAATGCCTTTTTACATGGAGATTTAGGTGAGGAGGTTTATATGGAACTGCCACCAGGGTATTCCATGAGCAATCAGTCAAAAGTTTGCAAGCTCAACAAGAGTTTGTATGGCCTAAAACAGGCATCTCAACAATGGTACTCAAAGTTGTCTTCTTTTATCATCCAACAAGGATTTCAGCAATCCAAGGCAGATTATAGTTTGTTTACAAGAAGCACAAAAGACTCATTTACAGCAATAGTAGTCTATGTTGATGATATTATAGTAGCTGGTGACAATGTGGAAGCCATTCGTTCTCTCAAAAAATCACTTGATGACAGATTCAAGATTAAAGACTTGGGAACTTTAAAATATTTTCTTGGCATAGAGGTGGCAAGGTCTAAAAAGGGGATTCACATTTGTCAAAGAAAATATACATTGGACATCTTGGTTGACTCAGGGAAAATTGGAGCAACACCAGTCAAAATACCATTGGATCAAAACATGAAGATTTCAAAAGATCAAGGAAAACCATTGTCAGATCCTTCTATCTATAGAAGACTTGTTGGAAGGTTACTTTATTTGACTGTTACAAGACCTGACTTGGCATACTCAGTACAATTGCTTAGCCAATACATGCAAGATCCTAGAATGCCACATTTAAGTGCTGCCCACAAAGTGCTAAGATACATAAAAAGGGCACTAGCTCAAGGTCTTCTTTTCCCTTCAACACCTAATCTACAACTTAGAGCCTATAGTGACTCGGATTGGGGGGCATGTCTAGACACAAGAAGGTCAATAACAGGATACTGTGTTTTTATTGGCAACTCTTTAGTTTCCTGGAAATCAAAGAAGCAAGATACAATTTCTAGGTTGTCAGCAGAAGTTGAATATAGGGCTATGGCCAGTGTTTGTTGCGAGCTATCATGGCTTAGATATCTGCTGAATGACCTACAAATACTTCATCCTCAACCAGCCTCATTATCTTGTGACAATCAAGCAGCATTACATATAGCTGCCAACCCTGTTTTTCATGAGAGAACCAAACATATAGAGCTTGATTGCCACCTAATTCGTGACAAAATTCAAGATGGCAATGTGATTACAGAGCATGTAAGTAGTAGCTCACAAGTTGCTGACATATTAACTAAGCCATTATGTTCAACCAGCTTCTACTCTCACTTGTTCAAGATGGGAGTAGAAGATATCTACTCTCCATCTTGTGGGGGGCTGTCAAAATGTGGGAAGCAACCAAAGGAGCTAACACACAGTCAGCAAGGCCAACAAGGCATGAATCATCTGGTATGCTGGAAGGAGCAAAAGGCACTAGAGAAAGATGAGCTGGAGGAACATTCTTGAAACCTCACCTGATGAAATTCTACTCTGTTTTGGAATCTTTTCTGTTATGCACGATTTTGTACAGCCAGCTGTTTATATTCCTTCTTTCCTTTTTTTTTTGTACAAAATATGCTTTAAGATGCTTTTTCATTTGGACTATATATACGACAGTGTATATCCTTTGTACAATGTAACAGTTTTTACATATATGAATACTTCTTTTCTTTACTTTGAATTTTCCTTCTTTCTTTCACTGCATCAGTCTTCTTTATTTTTTTCTTATATCTTGTGGATTTGTTTTGTTGAAAGAGTATAAGCGAGGTGAGATGTTAGGACAATGTGCCACCCCTATAGAATGTGCCCCAGAAAGTGTCACCATTTCATCCAGACTAAGGCCTTTTCTTGCAAAATTTTCTTCGAGCTACTGTCATTAAAGAAAGGTAGTGGGAGATTCTTGATAGGCTTTTCCTCTAAAGATACTCTACCATCACGACGTCCTGATAGCACTTCATAAAATATACCACCAACTTTATAGGAACTATCATGAGCAGCAAAAGCTAGAATGTCCGCACACGAGACAACTTGAGGGCATTGAGCTTCGATTTCTAACTTCGCCTCATCGATCACTTCAAAGCCTCGAAAGGTAGGATTGGCTATGCTTTTTTTCTCTGTTGGATTTGTGGGGGTTGAATCTATTAGAACAGACGCATCACAGCCCTAAAACATGTGACGTGAAGTTAGATATATATGATCATATGATTAGCTGTAACTCAAAAACGAGAACAAAACTTTCACAACATGTAATGTAACGAGTCTGTAGTTTGCTTAGTAGTCGTTGAAACTCGACATATCTGCACTTAGTATATGAGTTTTAGTTTGTGAATTATGTTATATTCGAAGTCCCTAGACAAGCAAAACAGTATTACTTATGCTCTACCCTTTTATAGCAATGAAATGAATGATGTGTACTTTGACAGGAAATAACTAAGTTCTTTATGGAACACAAGATATGTTGAGGGTTTTGCTTCTAAAACATGTAAGATTTAATTATCAGGCCAAGGATATTGTTGTGGATGCCTTCCTTGGAGAGAAAACTTTGATTTTCTGACAGACTTTAAGTACGTAGAGTGTACAATTTGGGTCAGGAAGAAGCAAACTTACCCGAATAAAACAGTCATGGAAATGCAGTCTAATGAGGCCTGCAGCTATGCCAGGATTTTTTGACACAGCTTTTCTCACAATTGCTTCGGCAGAAGGGCAACATTTCTTATAAAAACCCGCTTGGAGTGATGCCACTGAGACCGAGGTCATGGTTGACATAGTAAGAAAGAAAATCAAATAAAAGGATAGGGTTGGCATATTTACTGTGTAACCAAAGGACTTCAACATTGTGCGAGACAATTAAGATCACCAACAGACAAGGCAACAAAAGAACAAGAAGTTGGAGGGAATGTCTGACAATTTGTCACTTATTTATAGGCAGTAGAGAAGAGGTAGAGATGGTGCTGTATTAATGGCCTGCTGGCCGTCTCCGGCATGATTAGTTCGTAAACCAAAACGTGTGATGCAGCTAGCGGATCTAAAAGCAGGGAAGCTGCTTGAAGCTAGCTGTCCTAGTTTGAACACTTCCAACATAGGTGATAGAGAAGCTTTTGTAGTCTTCTCGCTGAAGTTTGAACAATTCCGTAGTACTGATACAATTCGATCCCTCCCTGATTTGAATTTCTGATCTTTTTATATTCGCCTTAATTGGCAAAAGAAATGAATTAATCGCTTTTTTTTTTATATATATATATATATTTCAAAGATGTCAATTGGCAATGAAGGTGATGCTCATGATATGTCCAGAAAGCCCCAGGTCAAAATCGAGTATATCTTTCTGAAATTCAAAATTAATCAAATAAATAAATTACAGTTCTTTGCGTGTAGGAATAGAAATATTGAAAATTTCTATGAGCGATCGATCAGACGTTGTAATTAAATAAGGGTAAGCAGTGAGGAAGATGATCGGTTTTTTTCTTTTTAATGAAAGTAGAGCTAGATGTCACAGCCATATAAGATATTTAAAATTAATATTGAACATACTTCCAAAGGATACGCTGCGAATTCTACAAAATTACAGGGAGGAGAGAGAGAGAGAAAGAGTAAGTGAACAGGGTGGGGGGAAATATTAGGGTTTCAATTTAATGTGGACCGTTGATCTAAATTTAATCCAACGATAATGATTAAATGGTTAGACTAAACTAGAATACTTATTTGCAGTGACAAAAAGTCGTGGGAAAAGGTTTTTAAGCCACGATGATGAAGATATAAATCAAATAGTTTTTTGCGACGACTTTAATCTGTGGTAAAACGTCAATTTAACTTGTCACAATAATTATTTTTCCATTAAAGGTTTATATGTTGCCCATATTTATTATCCAGGAAACAAGTTGATCACAAAAACTATATACGTGGTCGCGAAAAATTTTTTGCCATCAAACATTATCCATTAAGACAATTTCATGGGAAAATGCGTATGTTTATTCTCTCCAATCATTTTAGTGGCAAAAGCCCACTTTTTTCCACGATATATATCTGCAGAAAAAGAATTCGTGGCAAAAGCCACAAAATGTTGTAGTGGAAGACCATTCTCGTTGGATTAGACAAAAACTAAAGTTTAGATAAAATTTAAGAAATATTGAAATTATCCGACTACCCTATATATTTATGGAAATATCTACCAATTTATTGGTTATATCTTAATCTTATAATTATTTAATCAAATAAACTTATAAAGTAAATAAATAAATTGCATGACACCACGATTGATAACAAAGAAAAATTTTTTAAAGAACTATTTAGAGGTAAAATTCTATAAGGTAGCCAAATCTAGAAAAGTCAATTTTATTATTTGAAAATCAAGTTACAAGTAAGTTCTCAATTACAAAACATTTGCTACTTGACTCTCTTACTTGATGTGACGCCCCCAAATTTCGCTTGGGATTGAACTATTTTATAAATTTTAGTTTATAAAATAATATTCTACCTTAATTCATCGTGGTGTTTTATTTAAAGTGTTTTATTTAAAATAAAACATTTACGCGTTTTTAATCAGTGTTTTAATTCACCGTTGAATTATTTGAGGATCCCAAAACGTAGGATTGAAGTTTATTACCTAGGCTCCTACCCTTTTTCCTTCATTTTTCCTTTTTTCTTTTTTTTCCTTCTCTTTCCTCTCCTTCTCTCCATGGTCGACTTACACCCTTCCACCATAGCTGATCGGTTCTAGCTTCCTACCGGCGCCACCTCCGGCCGCCGTGCCTCACCTCCACCTCCGGCATGTCCCTCCCTCACCGGCGAACACATCTGCACCGGAGGTGTGCAACGCCGGCCACCAATTCTCTCTCTCTTCCCGTGCTCTTCCTTCTTGTCTCATTACCGTCGCCGCCCTTTGCCGCCGTCCGGTGGAGGTGTCGTACACCACCCCCGCCATTCTCTTCCCCTTTCACCATAGTTCATACACACCAATTTTCAGAGCCATCGGACCAGCCGTTAGTCGCCGAGAGCCCCCGGAAGTTGCTGCCCCTGCCCTGTTTTCTCCCCTGTTGCCGATTTCTTTCTCCGCCCAGAACCGCCGCTCGCCGGCGGCGTGGACTACACCACCCACCCAGATTTCTTCCCCTCTCACCGGTGAACATCCCCTCCAAGTTTCACCTCCATCCGAGCCACGGTTAGCCGCCACTCTCGCCTCCAAACAAATGGGTTTTTAAGGCTTTTCACCATTTTGGACCACCATACACGGCCAAATCAGCCACCAAGCACCACCATTGGATTCACCACATCAAGGGCTTCCTCCCCATGTCTTTCTTTTTCCCAAACTCTCACTTTTTCTCATATGGGTTTCTCAAAACACCCGTTCGGTTGCACCACCGTGCGCCGCCGTACACGGCCACCCGTGGTGTTTCACCACCACCATCTTGTTCCTCTCATCCTCATGAACCTCTCCAAGAAATTTCATGGCCAACGGAGCTTCGTAGAGCTCACACTCTCCCGCACTCTCCAAGGCCAAAAATGGTTTCAAACGGCCGATCTGCCGCCGTTAGCCACCGTCCGACCACCACCTCGCCACCACAGCTCCACCACATGTTCCTCTACCTTTCCCTAGCTTTCCATGAAGTTCTATGGCTTTTCGCTACCTCGCGTCTCCTCCGCTCACCGTTCGGAGTTACTGTTCACGGCGTGATGCCGCCGTGCTCCGCCACCTTTGACCATCACAAGGCGACCGTGAGTCTTCCAAGACCACGCCTAGCCTTTCTCAAGCCCAAACTACCACTTTATGTGGTGGACAGACACCGTACCGCCACGTATGCTCCTCCGACGCATGTTCGTGACGAGCAGCGAGCGACGCACGGGTTATCCCGTCGATGGTATAACCCTCTATCTTTAGTTATTTATGTTTAACATAGTTGATTTGGTTGGCTGTAGACTGTGTAGTTAGTGTTTGTGGAGTTCGCTGCGTAGTTGTGAAACGAAGTGTGGTTGTGAAGTGT
This sequence comes from Carya cathayensis, assembly GCA_011037825.1. NCBI lineage: Eukaryota > Viridiplantae > Streptophyta > Magnoliopsida > Fagales > Juglandaceae > Carya > Carya cathayensis. The sequence continues at coordinate 37,248 of QGSO01001607.1, forward strand.
TAGGCTTGATTTTGTAGTTTTGTGGACTGTGCTGTGAAGTATAGGCGTGAGATGGATGCCGTAGATGTGATACGGCGGGTTGTGTGAAGAGAATACGCGTGTAGCGTATTCTGTGTAATGCAGCGACGCGCCGCGCGACGTGCGCTGTAGTGATGTGGGTCGTAGAAGGAAGGGAGTACGCATGTAGTGTACTCCGTGTGGTATGGCGATGCATCGTGTGATGTGCATCGTGTTGATGAGTGTTGTAGCGAAGGAAGTACGCGTAGCGCGTACTCCGTGTCGCGTAGCGATGCACCGTGAGACGTGTATCGCAGTGATGGATTTTGTAGTGTGAATGGAAGAGAGTTCACGTGAGTGTACTCTGTACTAAGTCGTGATACACCGGATGGCGTGTCACGAAGGGTTGGATGGCGTAGCAGAGAAGTGTGGAGCGTATGGTGTAGTGTTGGGAAACTGTATGACAGTGTCCCGAAGCAGTGATGATATGGATTATAGTCCGGGTGACTGGTGTCATCTTGTGGTTGACTATGGCTAAGAGTATATGGATTGAGAAATGAGTTGTTTGTTTGGTTGTTATTGATAATTTTAATGAACTTGTTTTAGTGCAAAGGCTTTCTGAAGTCAATTTATCTCTTCCGAGTATAGTGAAACCTCAAGTTGGCCGTGGTGTTGCAAGTGCTTACAATATGGCAATTGAGTTCAGAAGTGAAAATCTTAAGGACTTGAGTGTTCCTCTTCCAGCTGTTGTGCAGTTCCTCGTGTTTCGCGCTCTATTCTCATAGAACGCGACGATCGAGGTAAGTTAGCCTCTAACTTACTATCAGTTTATTGTGTATGTGTGATGGGTAAGGGAACTACAATTTATGTATGTATGTTATCGTATATGCCATGTCATGCTATGTCATTACATGTTTATCTGTTAAGTATGATTTAATCTCTCATGAATATTTATCTGTTACACAATCTTTTCTGTCATACAATGTTGTATGTTATAAGTATGCCATGTTAAGTATGCCATATGATACATGTATGCCATTAAATGTTTATGATTAAATCATATTGTGCCATTTACAAGCATACGCCATGTTAGAAAAGTATATGATATTAAATAATATCTCATGCATTAAGAAAGATAAGACATGTTATGTTACGTATAATACGTGGGGCCACAACAACTGTGGAGTACGTATTATATTTTATGTTACGTATAATACGTGGGGCCACAACAACTGTGGAGTACGTATTATATTTTATGTTACTTATAATGCGTGGGGCCACAACAACTGTGGAGTACGTATTATATTTTATGTTACTTATAATGCGTGGGGCCACAACAACTGTGGAGTACGTATTATATTTTATGTTACTTATAATGCGTGGGGCCACAACAACTGTGGAGTACGTATTATATTTATGTTACTTATAATGCGTGGGGCCACAACAACTGTGGAGTACGTATTATATTTTATGTTACATGAAGTATGGGGCCACAACAACTGTGGAGCATACACTACATGAGACACAGCAATTGTGACATGTAGAATACGTGGGGCCACAACAACTGTGGAGTACGTATTATATTTTATGTTATGTGTATTCATGGGGCCACAACAACTGTGGAGCATGAAGTATGGGGCCACAACAACTGTGGAGCATACACTACATGAGACACAGCAATTGTGACATGTAGAATACGTGGGGCCACAACAACTGTGGAGTACGTATTATGTTTTATGTTACTTGAATACGTGGGGCCACAACAACTGTGGAGTACGTATTAACGCACGTTATTAATCAAGACAATTGAATAAGATTCCAAGTTTATGTTAAGTCCAGTTTCAGATCAAATACATGATAAGTCAAGTTTTAGATCAAGTCCATGTTATGTTATACTCACGTACATGTTATGTTCAAGTTTATGTTATTTTCAAGTTCTTATTTATGTTATGCAGGTTTACGTTCATGCTATATTTCAAGTCCATGTTATGTTTCACGTTCATGTTATGTTGTTTGTTCATGTTATGTTTTAAGCTTAAGTTCATGCCATGTTAAGTCAAGTTCAGTTCACGCTTAAGTTCTGGTTAAGTCATGCTATATGTCAAGTTATACTATGTTTATGTATGACTATAATTATGCATTTATGCTTTTACTGCCATGCATGCATTTTTAACCTGTGTGTGAGTTTTATGTTAACTTACTGAGATTTGTAATCAAATCTCACTGTGGTAGTCCCAACTACCATTCCCCCCGAATGGTAGATCTTGTTACAGGACCCAAAGGAGAATTGGAATCTGACCAACTGAATACGGTCGACTAGGCCACGGTGCGATGTTGATGATGGTATAGTATTTAACTTAGGTTAATACTTGTACTTTTGGAGTTGTATCTCAAGTATTCTTTTGATCACAACCATTTTGGACTAGTGTGATGATCACGGCTTTTTAGTATGCCTTTATGTATGAATTATGTTTCAAGTATTTGGGATATATTTAGTTTGGTGCATAGTATTGCTAAAGAAAAAGATTATCCGCTGCGAATATTGCATAATGCTAGATGCATGTTAGGAACATTGCATCTTATATGTCATGAACGGGGGCAGGTAACCTTGTGTTGCATGTCTCGACGCTTTCAAATGTCC
>QGSO01001608.1:0-21167 GCA_011037825.1 Carya cathayensis
TTCTTCTTCGTCCAGTCAAGGACGAAGTCGGCCTAGAGACAAACAGCAAACACATTAATTATCTGGTAACACAAATAATAACTAAAAATACACTGGAACATGTGCTAGTATGAGTTTGTGTTATATTACCCGAACACGAGCAATCAACTCTTCCTTCTCATTATCTGGTAAATCATGCCAGCTTGGGTGACTCAGGTCGACATGGTGCTTCACCAACCATGTAAGCCTACTTGTAAATATTGTACAGTTTTCACAACATGGTGATGTCTCACCATCCTTTATGGTTAGCGCTATCGGCCCAAACTTTCGAATCTTGTCAAACTCGAGGTTCTTTGCGGCTCCTCGTCCACGTTTTCGGGTAGGCGGTACTAATCCCTCTTCAACTTTTATTATATTGTCCACACATTCAACCATATATTAAAGAGGCCGGTTAGAATAATAAAATTTGAAATAATTACAAACAGCAAACCATTACCATTTGTCGGTATAGTTGAGTCCACCTCAACCCCCTGCTCTTGCGGTTCGGTGCTTGGGACAACATCTGGTGGCACGGTTGACATGCCATCACCTCTAAGATTCAATGTAGCAACGGGTGCTCTACCTCTAACGCTTGGTTCACAGGAAGATCTCCCTCGACCATAGCATACACCACGTGATCGACCTCTGCCTCTTCCAGCTAAAGGCATGTTATGCACTGACCTGCATGGAAATATTTGTGGCTATACATCCAAACCATATAGAGTACTAAAGCAATTAATGGGTGATGCAGAAAATGACAATAATCAATAGAAAAAGAATGAATAGTTCGACATTATCTTTGAGAAAAAATTAAAATTGTACATTTAGCTAAAGCTCAACATTATCTTTGAGAAAAATGAACATCTAGTTCGCCTCTTCGTCCGTCGAGAGACTATCTTCTTCCGTGCTTCCCTCGTGTTCGGTGGTGTAAGGGGAACTAGATTCGCTGCTATCGTCGTTGATAAACGTTCTGACATCAAGGTTGTGATTATCAGCCTTCATTACTAACGATGCATCAATCTGAGTGGGCTCGACATCAAGCCTGTGCATGGGGTTAACTAGCCCATTGTCATCAGCATGGACTGATATGTATTCTTCAAAAGAATCATCCTCTTGGTATGCTTCCACGTCACTAGCATCGTAAGCATCTTCTTCAATCAAATTTCTGAGGGGAAGATCATACACATTTCTATTGACAACCTTTTGTACTGCATACCAATTACCAGGGATCATACGATTTTTTAAGTAGAACACCTGTGAAGCTTGGCACGCCAAAACAAATGGATCATCCTTATAAAATGTCAGAGACATATTCACACTAGTAAGATGATCGCCCACACGTATCCCTCGTCTGGAATCAGAGATGTCGAACCAGTCACATCTGAATAAGTACACACGGCGCCATCCCATGTAGCGAACTTCCAAGATGTCTGTTAGAACACCATAGAAGTCAACACTTTGAGCATCTAGTTCACTAATAACCAGGACACCTGAATTTTGGGTCCTACGATGTGCTTCACGTTGCCTCGTGTGAAATCGTATGCCATTCATGATGCAACCAGAATAGGACGCAACCCAAGGGTCAGGACCACATGCAAGTGCATATAGATCATCCGAAACATCACCAGGATTGTTAACACGTAGATTTTGAATCTGTCACAATTGCATTAACCAAAACGCTTATTTGTTGTAAATTTGTATAACCACAAGGTGTGAATGAGGTATGTAACAGTAAAATACATACGTGTGACTTGAACCAATTTGGAAAATTTGTTGAGTGCAAATTGTCGACATTATCAGGGTACTCTTCACTGACATGCATGTAGTGCTCACTGGACAACAGACCATCATTGGTGATTAAATATGATATATACAATCTATTTAAGTAATTCAACAAAGGAAAACAATAATGTCAATGTCTAGTTGAACGGTACTACTTCTGGTATTGTCCAATCTCTCTGCAATTATTAAGCACGTACCATTTTACTTTTAGAAACAGGTCATCGTCTAGTCGATGACGTGATGAAACCCATGGGCTCTCACCTTCTGTCTAAAAATACTTAGTCCTTCTCCTACACCATCTTCTCCTCCATCAAAGTTCCGTTCTTGAGGATTGAATCTAGATTCGACATCATGGAGGTACATGGAACAAAAATTCAAACATTCTACATGGATACAGGCCTCCGCAATTGAACCTTCCGGACGGGCCTTATTCTTAACGTATCTCTTAAATTTTCCAAGATACCGTTCAAAAGGATACATCCACCTATATTGAACTGGCCCTGCAAGCAGCGCCTCATGTGGCAAATGATAGGCTAGGTGGACCATTACATCAAAGAATGTAGGTGGAAATATCATCTCTAGCTTGCACAAAATGACAGCTATATCAGACTGAAGTCGTTCTAAGACATCAACCTTGATAGTTCTTGCACAAAGTTCTTTGAAATATGTGCTCAGCTCAGTCAATGCTAATCGTATATCTTGTCGTAAGTATCCACAAATTGCAACAGGTAGTAATCTTTGCATAAAAATATGACAATCGTGACTTTTCATGCCAGAGATTTTGCAATCGACAACACTCACACATCTCGCAATATTAGAAGCGAAGCCATCTGGGAATTTGACATCATTCAACCATTTACAAAAACTTGCCCTCTCAGCTCCATACAAGGTGTAACATGCATGTGGCATACTCACGCGATTGTCCATCCTGGATCAAGTGTAACTACAGCTCTGTTGACAATTTAAGGTAAGAATGTAATGAATAAGAAAGTGATATGAGATGCAAGAATACATGTCTTAAGGCCCAAAAAATTAAAAATATATACCTACAATAATAATATAAATTTATATTAAAAACTAGATATTCTTTAATTTTTGAATATTAGGCTATTAGCTGCTGTATGAGATGCAAGAATACATGTCTTAAGGCCCAAGAAAATAAAAATAAAAAAAATAAAAAAAGAAGGAAACAAGAATCATATACCTCTAACTAAAAAAGAAGTATTACAGATCAAAGAAGTATTAAACTAAAAAAGAAAATAGCAAAGTATTGGAACAAAAACATGATGAAGAAACATCAAAATGAAGAAGGGAAAGTTTATGGGACTAACCTCTAGCTACGGCTTCCTCTAGAAAGCAGAGAAGTATATATATGGCGCAGAAATGTAGGTATGGATTTGAGAAAAGTGATGTTGGAAACTAAGAGCAGAGCAGTAGAGAGATTTTGAGCAAAATGTAGTTTAGATAATAGAAATCACAGGGATGAAAGAAGAATGACCATCATGCCTTGTCTTTACTTATAATATGAAAGTAAATGTGTTTTTTAGGTTTAAATGACTTTAACTTTTTATGTTGAAATGTATGAATAAGATGAGTTTAACTTTTTAACTTTTTTATTTCTACATCTTTAATAAGGTACTACTGTCTAAGCAATGTTGGAGACTGATTCAAAATCTCTCATCTTTGGTTGCAGTTATTTTAAAGGAGAAATACTTTAAAAATGTGGAATTAGCTGAAGCCAAGTTAGTGGCAAGGCCATCTCTGATGTGGAGAAGCATGTTGTCTGCTATGAGATTTGATAAAGGCTGGCTTGTGTTGGAAGAAGAAGGTGATTGACATAAACCTATGCCCTATATGTTAGAAAGGAGGAATATATAGTTCATGTTCTTTGGAAGTGCCCTCTGCAACAAATGTTTGGAGTGAAGCTAAAAAGTCAATTAAGAAACTATCAATAGTTAGGACAGAACTTATGACAGTATGGTAACAGATCACTGAAAATTTGAAACTGTCTGAACTTGAACTGGTGGTTTGTGTGATAATTGAAGACAAATTTGAAAATTCAAGACAATTATTTAACTCAGCAAAACAAAGCCTCATGGAGTACCAATCAGCCCACGAGAAGATGCAAGATGTTGTTCAATAGAATAATGCAACAAGACATAAAACCAGATGGAAGAAACTAGAAGGTAGGTATGTGAAGACCAATTGGAATGCAACTGTGAATTCAAAGGACAAACATCTAATTGAAGAATCTGGTTTGATAAATGGTTGCCAATAACTTCTAATTGAAGAATCTGCTCAACAGTTCATATGCTAGAAAGAGAGGCAAGGGCCTGTGACTTAATTAATGAAGACACAAGGCAAGAGAGGCAATGTGATTAAGATGATATTACATACAGTCATAAATCTGCCACATTAATCTATTGCCAACAGTCTCCTCTACCTAATTTAATCCACTGTACCTTTTTCCATCCTAAAGGATATATATATATATATAATTACTTCACTCTATTTAAGGTACCAAAAGTGAATCATGAACATGTCATGAAACCCAAAGTGGCTCTTAGTTATTAGACAAATGATTAGTACTTCCACCCACTTTTTTTTTCCATCTTCTTTTTGAGGCTAAAGGTTCCTTCCACACGGCCTATTACCCCACTCTTTCCTCTCACGAAGTAGTGTTTGTCAACATACAGGAGAGTTTAGGAAAGCACCAACAGCCATTAAGCACAAACTACAAAAGCTACTGAGGATTAACATCAGGGAATAAAAAATTTTAAAAAAATAAAATAGTTCAAAAAACAATGAATGCAAACAAATTGACAGTTAATACTCTTTTTTTTTTTTGTGTGCTTTATAAAATTTTGTTGCATCTAAATACAGCTTTCTTCAGCCTTTTGTTTTGTAATGTACAATTCACCTTTGCAACTTGTTAATTGCAACTTGCAACTACACAACACCCCTTTCCTCTCTCCTTTTCCCTCTTTCCTTACACCATTCACAAAATGCCAAAAGTCCAAAGAGAAGAAAGAAACAAAAAAAAAATTAGGAAAAAAAAAAACAGAGAGAGACCAAAGTGTTACAAAGCTCCACGAGAAGATGCAAGATGTTGTTCACAGCTAGATGCATTGCAAACTAGAAACACAGGCCTCTTGACTGAGAAAATTAAGCAATTGAAAAGAGAGTTGGATGCACTTTTGGAAGCAGAGAATCTGAAATGGCGCACCCCACTACCAAAACTCATAGTCAAACAAAAAATCACTCCCCCCAAAACCCAGTCACTTCCATTCCATAATGTCCCTAGACTCAAGGGATTCTACCGAACATAAAAGCAATGCTAATATTCAGAAGCCCAAGACTCAAGAGATTATACAAAAATGCATTACATCAAGAGGCTATACAATCAAAGCCCTAAGTATCAAGAGAGAAATATCGGTTGAGACAGCTCGGAGAGTAAGAGAAATGTGAGAGAGGCTCACTGGCGTCGAGAGGTAATAGCAGCTGAATCGACAGCGATCGGAACCGGCACACAGCAGAGAGACGACGGAGAGAACTCTGATCAGCTCACTATCGGTGAAGGGGTAAAGGATTTGGGGGAAAAACGCGTGGGCTGATTTTCGCACGATTTAACTGATTTAAAAGACTTGTTGCGGCAGTATACGTCGCCGTAATATATCATTTTCATGCCACAATAAAACGGTTGTTGCGGCGCAACTTATTAACACGACAAAAACCGCCGTAAAAAGTACTTATTCCGGCGGCACTTCCCACTGGACAGAAAATAATAAGATTAAAACGGAAATTACATATTTCCGGTGGGATTTTACACGCCGGAAATTCCCACTTTTTTTGTAGTGATAACTCCTTATTAATATATGGTTGCTCGATCCCTTTGATTTGGCTAATTGCATGGACAGAAAATATATGATACTCTCTTTTGTTTTTCAAGCAATATTTGACGGAATATCTATGCATATATAGTTGGGGAGCATTGACGTCAATGTCATAAATAGCCCATAAATATTTAAGCTAGGGAGGTGCCGTTCATGCTCTGGAATATTAATGAAGAATTAGCAGTGCGCAGCGCCACAGGGACTATATACATAAATAGTGTGGATGCATATATTGCAGCAGGATGATCAGCATGACCACAACATACAATTAGTACCAAATAATTAATTAACCTTTTTCTTAACTTGACCTTGGATCAGGAACTTCTCGGGGGCCAGGAACGAGGGTGAACGAGCATGCAAGTGATTCCACGCATTCATCAAACATCTGCCTAGTTAGTGCATGTTGTCTAAATTCCATTAATTTGTGTGATAAAAAGGGTTCCCCCATATACGCATGCTAGCTACTCTGTAATATTGCTGACTTTTAATTGGATTATAACATGATTCATTCAAGGCCAATTTCACATTAAATAGCAGGAATAAGAAAGATTATATTAAGGTTATAATTTATTTATTGTTATGAAACTAAAAGAGAAATGATATTGTAAGAGAAAGAAGATATTGCAAGATTAAGAATTGTTATTCAATGCAAAAACTTGATCATATACAAGTGAATGATACCCATATATATAGGAATATATAAGAGTTTAGGTATAGCTTAAGTCTTAATTGATATCTAAAGATAGGTCTTAATTGATGGCTCAATGGTCTTAATTGATGGCTAAATATTGATCTTAATTGATGGCTAAATGATCTTAATGGATGGCTAAAGATGGTCATACAAATAAGTTTATAACACTCTCACTTTAGATGATCATACATAAAGAATATGCCTCGTTAAAACATCGCTAAGGAAAATCCCAGTGGGAAAAAACCAATAGCAAAGGAAAAAGAATACAACATTCATGTGTATTGCCAAGTGTTTTAAGATTACCTCATTAAAACCTTGTAAAGGAAAACCCAGTGGGATAAAACCTTAGCGAAGGAAAAAGAGTACAATCAACACAAGTCTTCAAAACATTACTTCCCTTGAAAAGTGCATAATAATAGGTCTTCAAGTCTCCGCATTCCAATGTTCTGCACAATCTTCTTAAATGTTGCAGTTGGTAATGCCTTAGTGAATAAATCTACCAAATTATCACTTGACCCTATGTGCTTGACATCAATTTCACATTTCTCCTCATGAATTGCAATGATCTTTTAATGTGAATCGGAAAGATAACCTGCATCCGCATATCTAATTAATTGTGGACTTGATCCATGTTGATAAAATAATCTTATATCAATAACGAATGACATGTTTAATACCATTTCAATGTTTTCGAGTTGGTGCAGAACTATATATTGCAAGTAAATTAACTAAAAATGCAATATCAGACTGAGTGCAATTTGCAAGACACATCAGGGTTTCAATTGCACTGAGATAAGGTACTTTAGGACCAACAATTTCTTCATCATCTTCACAAGGCCGAAAGGGGTCTTTCTGCACATCAAGTGATCGAACAACCATTGGCGTATTCAGGGGATGAGCTTTGTCCATATAAAAGTTCTTCAAGACTTTATAGTGAAAGGTCTTTGGTTGATGCATCTTAATATTGTGTACCAACTCTTTAAATGATGCAATTGGTAATATTTTGGTAAACAAATTCACCATATTGATTCAAGATCGTTCTAATATTAAATTCACTACTCTTCTAGAGTTGTTCTCTTCTGGAGTTCTTGTAAATAACATAGTTAGTGGAGAAGTCATCAAAATTAAGCCGCCAACCTCCATATTCAACAAAAATGGTGGCCACATTTTTAGACTAGACAAACATCGCAGGATTTTACAGCTCTTTTGGAACTGTCAGGCGCCACAGGGTTATGATGCTACATCTCTTGTCTCTTGTAGAGAGATGCGTCACGAAAGACATTGTGAAGTAATAAAGATGCTTTGTCCTTCTTTTTACTCACCTGAGGATGTTGCTCTTATAATAGGAGCAATGATTTATTTTTTTGAAAGGAGTTATTCTGATGTTGTTTCAGAATCAAGATTTTTTAGTACTCAATATCCTGCCTCTGTTACGACCATGTCTTGGAGGTTATTAGCTAAAGTGAATGAGGTCAGCCAACTTAATAATAAAATATCTTAATTACATTAAGAGCTCTCTGCGAAGAGCTGTAAGAACAATAAACTAAAGGAGGAGAATAAGGCGCTAAAACAGTATGTCCGTGATCTTCAGGGTTAGCAGTAACGTATATTAGAAGAAGTCTAAATACTTAGAGAATAAGGACAAGCTGCATTTAATCTCACCGTGGATATCTGAAAAAGTCCAACTTCTAAGAGAGTAGGGGCAAACTGCTTTTAATTTCACGACCTAGTAAATAACTATAGGATATCTGTGTTTAGCATATCCTCTATAATTTTGTTTTGCTTTCATAATTTTCTCTATAAAATAAATATTAATCTCATCTTTATTCGCATTTCATTTTCTTTACTTTTCTATAATTAGTCTACATTCTTACTCTGTAATCTCTTTCTGCATTCTTACTCTGCAATGGCCTAGCAATCTTCTCGTGACCAATATATGAGGTATTCTACACCTCATTCATTAGTTGTTTCTGCTTCTACCGTAGGTGCTATAATGCAATATAATAATAATCTGACTAATAAGTCAGATAATGATGCTATTTACGAGCTTGCGAGTCTCGATACCCGATACTCATAAACCATTGTCGCATTTTCTCAGCGATTACAATTCAAAAGTTTTGAGGTTGACAAACTCAATGGGAAAATTTTTATCCTTCAGCGACTTCTTCTAGAGTTCAACATGAAGATAGGAGCAACAAAAAAGAGAATAGGAATTTAAAATTCTTACTTAACTCTTATTTTCGATTGCCTACTCCTTTAGATAGGAATGTCATACAAATTTATGAAAAGCAAGATTGTTTAAAGAATGAGACGAAGAGCCTCCAATTTTTGTAATTTTGTTTCGAGATAATAAAATAATATTTCACAAATATTCACATTGTGTTTCTATCTTCTGATAGATATTCTGTATGCTCCATTTTATTTCTCCTTTAATCATGTACATTTCTTACAAAACCGTAATATGAATCTGAAATACTAATTGCCTTTAAGAGATAGCATTTAAGAGATGGTATTTTAGAACTAATAATTTTATTCATCTCCCCCTCGAAGCTGAAAGGGTTTCCGATTTATATTTCAAATATGTGCAGTTTTCACGAGCTTTTTTGGAGCCTCAATGACATTTAAATCATCTATATAAACTGCAATAAAAATTAATGTAGATACTGAAAATATATAGAAAATAGCTTGTTCCACATGCGTTTAGATTGTTTTAGATCATATAAGGATTTTTGAAACTTGATAGAATAAGTATTTCAGGACTATATGCTTAATGCATTTCATATCTAGTGATCTATATAAATATGCAGTTAATCATACATATTCAAACTCTACGTAACTATTAAGCTAATAAAAACCTCAATATAATTTCATCTATGTCAAAAGCATATCAATATTATTTCTGCGAAAAACCGACTCATGATTTATTTATCACATTTTCATTTCGTTTATACAAATACCCATTAACATTCAACAAGCATCACCTCTTAGATGTTTGAACTACAAGTCCATATGTATCACATTTTACTAATGATATCAATTGCAGGAATTGTTTCTTTCTATTTTGTTCAATATTTTTACATCGGTATTCTTCGACGGTTCTTGGCTCACTTTTTTCATTACTTCTGGTAATGTCAAGTGCCATCTTATATGAAAATACGTTGTCGACAACGGTTTTATTTCTATCCAGAATTTATCCAATATTCATGAAATGTATCGAGATTTCATTATTTTCAGGTACCTGTCCCTCTTCAATGGAAGACATTCCATGAAAAACCTCTTCAGGAGGTATTTTTCAAGAGTTTTTATTATAAGACAATTTTGTACAGAAAGTTTGGATGGATCTTATTGCTTATTTTGTGGGTACGGCCTCTTCAGGAGCACCAATGTTTTTTCTTTGTATTTTTCTCTTTCAGGATGCTTTATTTTTTATATCAATAGATCTCCCACGCTTTTAGACATGTCTTATGTTCATTAGACTGCTAAATTTCTTAATTATTCTATGAGGACTTCAATTCTCGTTGGGATTTTAGCAAATAGAATATGAGACATTTTTATCTTATTGCATCCATAAATTAATTATCATTTGAACTTCTAATTCACCTATGATAATAAAGATAACGTCGAATTATTTCATTTTACTTTATTCAAGCAAATTTTTCTTTCCACTCATGGTGGAAAGACATTTTAGTAAAAGAATCTTCTGGTTTTTTTATAGGCGTCCATATGAAAATTATTCGACTTATCGTAATTGATTTCGGATGATCAAGTTAATAATGAAAAACATACAAATATTTTGAATCATATAATTTTTTATGTATCATAATATTTGATTCAATAGTTATATAGTATAATTTCAAACAGAAAGCTGGTAGTTTTTCTAATACGAGCTTCTGGCCCGAAATCATATAAGTACTATAAAGATATTCATTACCATGTTCAAGCTCTTGATTTCTTTGAAAAAATGTACTATTCGCTTCTTGAAATGATATAAATCCAATACCATTCACTTCAAAGAATGATGTTGAACTAGTAGGACGTGACTCATGATTTCTTAACAAAAACTCATTATTTTGCTTAGCCACTAGAAAACCAAATATAAGTTTAGAATATATTGTGAACTTTTATACTCGATATTGCTACTTCAGGAGCACATTCGAGGCATTCAGTTTAAACAGATATTCTTTAGTGGCTTTTCTCTACACAATTTCGATTATGTAACTTCAGGTGCATTAATCATAACAAGCTTTTGAGAGGATCCCGATTTTTTGGTACGCGTATCACTCATTTAAAATATCTTACATAATCAATAGATCTTTTATTATGAGATACTTAATAAAATTATTGGTTTAGGGCGACCCTTCAGGAATGCTCCATTTCTCTTCCAACATGAATTTTATCATCAATAATTCATAACAAGTATAAAAAAATAAATAGAACTTGTATATAAACTATGTGAATAAAAATTGACCATAAATATAACTGAAATGTAAATAATAAAAATTTTAATTCATCATATATATAACTGAGATGTAAACTATGTGAATAAACGTAGAATTTTATCAAGTAATAATAAGGAATATAATCTTTAATACTCACCTTGGGGATTGCAAATAATATATTGGAAAACTTACTTGAAGTAGAGGATCACTAGTTTCAGAATCAACAGAACCTCGTGCTGATAACATGTTATGAAACTAAAAGAGAAATGATATTGTAAGAGAAATAGGATATTGCAAAAGAAAGAGTTGTTATTCAATGCAAAAAATTGATCATATATAAGTGAATGATACCCATATATATAGAAGTACAAAAGAGTTTAGGTATAACTTAAGTCTTAATTGATGGCTAAAGATAGGTCTTAATTGATGGCTCAATGGTCTGAATTGATGGCTAAATCTTGGTCTTAATTAATGGCTCAATGGTCTGCTAGACACAATTGTCTCATGTAGACGCTGTGCAGTCAACTGATGTGATGTCATGCCACATCAGCTTATTAAAAAAAAAGAAAAAAAAAAAGAGGAAATCTGATAATTGCTTAAAGCATACGACTCGTTCCCAATCAAACCACGCACACGGTTTTAACCACAAACCCACTTGCTATTTTTCCTGAAAATCTGAGAATTGCTGATTTCGTTTGCTACTCCAAACCCAGTTTCTAACTCTGTTTTTTTTTTTTTTCCTTTTTCTTGCTTCACTTTTCTGGGTTCTTTTGTTTGGTCTCTGAGTTCATCATAAATAAACTCAGGGCACGAGATCATAGAACCGGAAGCCACCTATGGGTATGTTTCCTATATAGGTTTTTATAATTCTTCCTTTCATTTTTTTTCTTGGATATTAGAGGAAAAATTAGCTTTTTGTTTCTTTATAAATGGTTCTTCTCTAATGAATTTTGCTTCAAGAAAGTGGTTTTTCTTGTTCTTCTTCTCAAAACCTTATATAGCTACCTCCATGTGTCTGTAAATGTCTAGTTGTCATGTTTTGGGTCATGATATAACATCTTTCTTGCAAAATTTGGGACGATTTATGATTAAGGTGGTTTCTTATGATCATAAGTATTGAGCTTTTCATCTCGTTTGCTTCTTGATTATTATGGAGCTTTTCGAAACACAAAGAGGAAGGAATGAAAGGGTTTCAAGGGAGAGAAACACTTCCAAGTTTCTTGCACTGCTTATAGAGAAAAGAAGATACATAGAGATGGAGGAAGGGAGGGTTTCGGGGCTTTGAAAATTGAAACAAAGAGAGGGAAGGAAAGGGCTTCACACAGAGAGGTCTTAGAATCAGAGAGAAGGAAGAAATGGTGGGAAACGTAGAAAGAACGCACCGTTTTGATTTTTTTCACGTCAGCGCTATTTGCACAACGCTTGCACGAGTCGACAGAGTCTAGCATTTTTCTTAAGCAAACAGTAAAAGCATCCACTAGCAGTACTCACCAACAGACTGACAATATTTGAGCAAAAAATGCTCAGTAAAAGGAAAGCAGAAACTAACAGAAAATTTAAAGAAATAGAATGCATATTATATCCAACACTTAATTCTTCAGGTCTAGCATACTTTGCGTTTGTAGAGGTTGCACTTTTCTCCTATTTTGCCACCTCGACGTTTCAGGGGCTCTCACGATTTGTACGGTTTATATCTGCCACAGGAAGATAATGGCAGTCTTTTTAAAGCGAGTTGAGTGGTTGAAGGTTTCACAGCGAGCATTCTGCTTTTTTCAGAATTGAACCACAGGTGTGGTTCGTCCATGTCAATAATGTGGCCTTGGTAGTTAAGGGAGGTGACATTGTCCTGGAATATTGAAGCATCAGCAGTAGCAACGTCACTCGCTCCACAATGACTCTTGTGCAACAAAATCATCACCAGAATAATTGCCAGAATCCGATGATCACCACTAGCACCACCACTCTTTGACGTTTCTCCCACCATCTCAACGCTTCTTTTTGAGCCCTTGACTTGATCAGGAGCTTTGTTGTCGGCGAACTAGAAGTTTTGTGCCTTTTGAATGAAGAGTTACACAAGAGTACTACTCTGCTTTTAAATTATGATCACAACGGCCCTGAATGACAGGCAAAGCCACTTTTTCCGCGCTTGTGTATGCAGTTTGCCTGCTATACTATGATGCATGTGCATGCACTATGTTAAAAAAAGACCAGCGCTGGGAGCCACCTATAAAATTAATAATAAAATAACTAATAGTTGAAAGAGCGGTGCTACAGGTAAAAAAAATGTTTTGTTTTTTTGTTTATTTTTTATTTCAAATCATTTTTTAATACTTTTAAATGCTTTAAAAAATATAAAAAATTTATAATAATATTAATGTTATAAACTGACTTGTATGACCACCTTTAGTCGTCATAATTGACCATCCGTTGCCGTCAATTATGACGGCCCGTAGTCATCATAATTGACCATCCGTAACCGTCAATTATGACGGCCCGTTGCCGTCAATTTTGAATGTCCGTAGTCGTCATAATTGACCATCCTTAGCCGTCTAAGACCTCCTTTGTACTCCTATATATATGAGTATCCTTAAAAACTTTCATAATGGAATTCTAAAACACTTCACTCTTATGTTCAAGATCTCTCTCTCTTTCATTCTTTCGCTCTCTCTATTTTCATAAGTTTCATAACACGTTATCAGTACAAGGTTCTGTTGATTCTGAAGCTAGTGGTCTTCTCATTCAACACGAGGTTCTGTTGATTCTGAAGTTAGTAGTCTTCTACTTCAAGTAAGTTTTTCAATATATTATTTGCAATCCCCAAGGTGAGTATTAAGGATTATATTCCTTATTATTACTTGATAAAATTATATGTTTATTCACATAGTTTATATACAAGTTCTATTTATTTTTTCTACTTGTTATGAATTATTGATGATAAGATTCATCTTAGAATAGAAATTGAGCATCCCTGAAGGATCTCTCTAAACCAATAATTTTATTGAGTATCTCATAATAAAGGATCTATTGATTCTGTGAGATAGTTTAAATGAGTGATATGTGTACCAAAAGCTCATTATGATTAATGCACCTAAAATTGCATAATTGAAATTGTGTAGAAAAAAGCCACTAAAGAATATATGTTTAAAATGAACGCCTCGAATGTGCTCCTGAAGTAGTAATATCGAGTGCAAAAGTTCACAATATATTCTAAATTTATATCTGGTCTTCTAGTGGCTAAGCAAAATAATGAGATTTTGCTAAGAAATCATTACTCACGTCCTACTAGTTCCACATCATTCCCTGAAGTGAATGGTATTGAATTTATTTCATTCTCAGAATAGAATGATGCATAGTTTTCAAAGAAACCAAGAGATTGGACGTGGTGATGAATATCTTTATAGTACTTATATGATTTCGGGCCAGAAGCTCGTATTGGAAAAACTATCAGCTTTCTCTTTGAGATGATATTATACAACTATTGAATCAAATATTATGATGCATCAAAAATGATATGATTCAAAATATTTGTATGATTTTCATGATTATCTTGATCATCCGAAATCAATTACGATAAGTTGAATAATTTTCCTATGGACGTCTATAAAAGAACCAGATGATTCTTTTATTATAAAGTCTTCCCACCATGAGCGGAAAGAAAAATTTGCTAGAAGCAAATAAAATGAAATAATTCGACGTTATATTGATTATCAATGGTGAACTGGAAGTTCAAATGATAATTAATTTATGGATGCAATAAGATAAAAGGTTTCATATTCTAGATGCTAAAATCCCAGTGAGGATTGAAGTCCTCGTAGGACAATTAAGAAATTTAGCAGTCTAATGAACATAAGACATGTTTAAAAGCTTGTGAGACTTATTGATACAAAAGATAAAGTATCCCGAAAGAAAAAAGCACAAAGAAAAGAAATTTGTGCTCCTGAAGAGGCCGTACTCACAAAACAAGCAATAAAATCCATCCAAACTTTATGTGCAAAATTCTCTCACAATAAAAACTCCTGAAGAATATAATCCTCCTAAAGAGTACCTCCTGAAGAAGTTTTTCATGAAATGACTTCCCTTGAAGAGGGACAGGTACCTGAAAATAACGAGATCTCGATACATTTCATGAGTATTAGAGAAATTCTGGATAAAAATAAAACCGTTGTCGACAACGTGTTTTCAGAAAGATGGCATTTGACATTACTAGAAGTAATGAAGAAAGTGAGCCAAAAACCGTTGAAAAATACCGACGTAAAAATATTGGCCAAAATAGAAAGAGACAATTCCTGCAGAATTGATATCACTAATAAAATGTGATATATATGGACTTGTAGTCTAAACACCTAAAAGGTGATGCTTGTTGAATATCCGTGGATATTTGTATAAATGAAATGAAAATGTGATATATAAATCACGAGTTGATTTCCCGCAGAAATAATATTGATATGCTTTTGAAGTAGATGAAATTATATTGAGGTTTTTATTAGTTTGATAGTTACCGAGAATTTGGATATGCATGATTAACTGCATATTTAAATGGATCACTAGATATGAAATGCATGAAACATGTAGTCCTGAAGTACTTATTCTATCAAGTTTCAAAACTCCTTATATGATCTAATACAATCTAAACGCATGTGAAACAAGTTATTTTTCATATATTTTCAGTATTTATATGAGCTTTTATTGCAGTTTATATAGATGATTTAAATGTCATTAAGGCTCCAGAAGAGCTCATGAAAACTGCACATATTTGAAATATAAATTTGAAACCCTTTCGGTTTCAAGGGGGAGATGAATGAAATTATTAGTTCTGAAATACCATATCTTAAATGCAATTAGTATTTCAGATTCATATTACAGTTTGTAACAAATGTGCATTATTAAAGGAGAAATAAAATGGAGCATACAGAACATCTACCAGAAGATAGAAATACAATATGAATATTTGTGAAATATTATTTTATTATCTCGAAACAAAATTATAGAAATTTAAGGCTCTTCGCCTCATTCTTTAAATGATCTTACTCTTCAAAAATTTGCATGACATCCCTGTCTAAAGGAGTAGGCAATCGAAAAGAAGAGTTAAGCAAGAATTTTAATTTCCTATTCTCTTGCTTTATTGCTCTTATCTTTATGTTGGACTCCAGAAGAAGTCGCTGAAGGATAGAAATTTTTCTTATTGAGTTTGTCAACATCATAAGTTTTGGATTGTAGTCGCTGAGAAAATGCGACAATGGTTGATAAGTATCGGGTACCGAGACTCACAAGCTCATAGATAGCATCAATATCTGACTTATTAGTCAAATCATTATTGTATTGCATTATAACACCTACAGTAAAAGCAGAAACAATTGGTGAACAAGATGTAGAATACCTCATATATTGGTCACGAGAAGATTGTAGGGCCATTGCAGAGTAAGAATGCAGACTAATTAC
Source organism: Carya cathayensis (assembly GCA_011037825.1). NCBI lineage: Eukaryota > Viridiplantae > Streptophyta > Magnoliopsida > Fagales > Juglandaceae > Carya > Carya cathayensis. Next base: position 16,263 of record QGSO01001608.1, read on the forward strand.
AAAAGATGGGATGCGAATGAAGATGAGCTGAATATTTCTTTTATAGAGAAAATCATGAAAGTAAGACAAAATTATATATATTGATAAAGGATACGCTAAATACAAATATCCTACAGTTATTTACTAAGCCGTGAAATTAAAAACAGCTTGCCCCTACTCTATTTGAAGTTGGACTTTTTCAGATATCCACGGCGAGATTAAATGCAGCTTGTCCTTATTCTATAAGTATTTGGACTTCTTCAAATATCCGTTGCTATTGATCCTGAAGATCACGGGCATACTGTTTTAGCGCCTTATTCTCCTCTTTCAGTTTCTTGCTCTTACGACTCTTCGCAGAGAGTTTATAACGCAATTAAGATATTTGATTATTGAGTTGGTTGACCTCATTCAGTTTAGCTAATAACCTGAGAGACATGGTCATACCACTGGAAAAATACTGAGCACTAAGAAATCCTGATTCTGAAACGACATCAGAATAAATCTTTCCAGAAAAATGAATCTCCGCTCCTATCATAAGAGCAACATCCTCAGGAGAGTAAAAGGAAGGACAAAGCATCTCTATTACTTCACAACATCTCTTATGAAGCATTTCTCTACAAGGGACAAGAGATGTAGCATCATAGCCCTGCGGCGCCTGATAGCTCTAGAAAAGCTAAAAAATTCTGCAGTGCTGGCCTAGTCTGAAAAGGTGGCCACCGTTTTTGTTGAATATGGAGGTTGGCTGCTTAATTTTGATGACTTCTCCACTAACTATGTTATTTACAAGAACTCCTGAAGAGCACAACTCCAGAAGAGTAGTGAATTTAATGTTAAAACGATCTTGAATCAACATGGTGAATTTGTTTACCAAAACATTACCAACTGCATCATTTAAATAGTTGGTACACAATATTGAGACGCATCAACCAAAGACCTTTCACTATAAAGTCTTGAACAACTTTTATATGGACAAAACTCATCCTATGAGTATTCCAATGGTTGTTTGATCATTTAATGTGCAGAAAGACCCATTTTGTCCTTCTGAAGATGATGAAGAAATTCTTGATTTTGAAGTACCTTATCTCAGTACAATTAAAGCCCTGATGTATCTTGAAAATTACACTCGATCTGATATTGCATTTTCAGTTAATTTACTTGTAAGATATAGTTCTACACCAACTCGAAGACATTAGAATGATATTAAACATGTCATTCGTTACCTTCGAGGTACGATTGATATGGAATTATTTTATCAACATGGATCAAGTCCACAATTAGTTGGATGTAGGTTATCTTTCAGATCCACACAGAGAGATCATTGCAATTCATGAGGGGAAAGGTGAAATTAATGTCAAGTAGATACGGTCAAATGATAATCTGGTAGATTTATTCACTAAAGCATTACCAACTGCAACATTTAAGAAGATTGTGTAGAACATTGGAACGTGGAGACTTGAAGACCTATTATCATGCACTTTTCAGGGGGAGTAAAGTCTTGAAGACTTGTGCTGATTGTACTCTTTTTCTTTCACTAAGGTTTTATTCCACTGGGTTTTCCTTTGCAAGGTTTTAATGAGACAATCTTAAAGCACTTGGCAGTATACATGAATGTTGTACTCTTTTCTTTCGCCATTGGTTTTTTCCCACTGGGTTTTTACTTGGCAAGATCTTAACGATGCATATTCTTTATGTATGGTCATCCAAATAATGAGTGTTATAAACATTTGTATAACCATACATAGCCACTAATTAAGACTATCGAACAATCAATTAAGACCAATGTGTAGCCACTAATTAAGACCATTGAGCCATTAATTAAGACCTATCTTTAGTCATCAATGGAGACTTAAGCTATACCTACCACTTTGTACTCCTATATATATGGGTATCATTCCCTTGTATATGCATCAAGTTTTGCATTGAAGAACAACTCTTTCTCTTGCAAATTTCCTCTCTCTCTCTCTCTCTCTTTTCATTAGTTTCATAACATTAAATATTTAGTTGGGCATGCTAGGCGATATGGATTATTTAGTTGGGCATGTAGGGCAGTTTTATAATCCTTCTTAGCATTATGATAATATAGGTAGTTTGTTAATAATATAGGGAGTTCTAATAGTTTCACTTTATTACACAATCTCATATCAGTAAAAATTTATGATCATATAAATAATTTTATTTATAAAACATCGTGATACGCTTTAGATTAGTGTTTAATCTTTTTTGTACATAAGAGTTTGGAATCCATTAAAGATAAATTTTTACTCCTTCACCTTACTTAGTCTCATAAAGTTTAGAAACTCTTATTTTGCCACCAATTATTCTCTTTTTAATGGAGATTTGTAAAAATTTTATTGACAATGCATTTGTCTCCTTCTCAGCATGGGCAATGAGAAAGAACAACCAACTAGTCAAAACATCCCAAATTACATACTTGGTTACTATGGACCGGCCAGTGCCTGCATGGTCACCATATCCAATTATCAACCAATATCCAATCAATATGCAGGTGTTGATAAAATGTTATGATTTATTTTTAATTATTTGGCTTCTTTGCACCTATAAAAAAATAGCAATTTGGTCATTTTTCCAGGAGTTTAATTGCGAACTTTTTGTGTTTTTTACAGAATGTTGATTACCCATTTGAACATGGCGTGAAACCTTCGACTCCTATCAATAATTTAAGCTCCACTACAAGTAGAGTAGTTGGTTCAGAGGATAATAGACTTTATGGTGGGGAAACTGAAGTGCCATGTGGATCCCCTAGAGTTGAAGCAAACACTTCTGAGATTAGACCAAATCCTACGGAAACCGATGATGGCAGTGTCGGGACATCTTTGAATGTCGAAATGGATGATGATAATGATACGATTAAGAAGCCAAAGTTAGGTATGGAGTTTAATTCTATTGAAGATTTAATGAGTTATTATAAACAATATGGTAAGAAATGCGAATTTGGGGTGATGACAAAATGGACTGAGAGAGGAGAAGATGAGTCTGTTAGATATGTCACCCTTGCTTGTGCTCGAGGTGGGAAGGCCCGAAATAGGACGTTAAATGTTGCCAACCCACGTCCGACGGGAAAGACGGAATGTAAGGCAAAGATTAATGCCTTAAGGCAAGATGGAGTGCTTCGGTTGACGACAGTACATAATATTCATAACCACGGCCTTAGTCCAAAGAAATCTCACTTTTTCGATGTAATAGAGAAGTTAGGGGGTCTTAGATACAAACGATTTGGCCGGGATCCGAACGAATAAGAGTTATGGATCTCTTGTTGTTGGAGTTGGCAGATTCGAGAACCTCCCTTTTTTGGAAAATGATTGTCGTAATTATATTGACAAGGCAAGACATTTACAGCTTGGCGCAGGAGGTGCTGGAGCGCTTCAAGGGTACTTTTTACCGATGCAGTTTAAAAATCCTGGGTTCTTTTATATGATAGATATAGATGATGACGAGAGGTTAAAAATGTGTTCTGGGTAGACACCCGTAGTAGAGCAGCCTACCAATATTTCGGTGATGTGGTCACATTCGACATTACATACCTAATGAATCGATATGGGATGCCCTTTACACCATTTGTTGGTATAAACCACCACGAGCAGTCAATTTTGTTGGGAGCAGGCTTGATTTCCAGTGAGGATATGGAGACCTTTGTGTGGTTATTCGAGACATGGTTGCAATGCATGGATGGTATCGCTCNAGAAATCTCACTTCTTCCGATGTAATAGAGAAGTTAGGGGGTCTTAGATACAAACGATTTGGCCGAGATTCGAACGAATAAGAGTTATGGATCTCTTGTTGTTGGAGTTGGCGGATTCGAGAACCTCCCTTTTTTGGAAAATGATTGTCGTAATTATATTGACAAGGCAAGACATTTACAGCTTAGCGCAGGAGGTGCTGGAGCACTTCAAGGGTACTTTTTACTGATGCAGTTTAAAAATCCTGGGTTCTTTTATATGATGGATATAGATGATGACGAGAGGTTAAAAATGTGTTCTGGGTAGACACTCGTAGTAGAGCAGTCTACCAATATTTCGGTGATGTGGTCACATTCGATATTACTTACCTAATGAATCGATATGGGATGCCCTTTACACCATTTGTTGGTATAAACCACCACGAGCAGTCAATTTTGTTGGGAGCAGGCTTGATTTCCAGTGAGGATATGGAGACCTTTGTGTGGTTATTCGAGACATGGTTGCAATGCATGGATGGTATCGCTCCGACAGCTATTATCACTGATCAAGATAGAGCGATTAAAAATGCAATTGCAATTGTTTTCCCAAAAACTTGGCATAGATTTTGTCTTTGGCATATACTGAAAAAAGTCCCCGAGAAACTTGGCGCATATGGTTCCTACAAAAGTGGGATGAAAAATTCATTGATGAAATGTGTATATGACTCCCAAAGTGTTGATGAGTTTGAGAAATGTTAGGATCAATTGCTTACCACTTACAACTTGGGAGAAAATGCATGGTTGCAAAGCCTATACGTTGAGCATAAATATTGGGTACCGGCATTTTTAAAAGAGTATTTTTGGGCTGGAATGAGTACAACGCAGCGAAGCGAGAGCATGAATGCATTTTTTGACGGTTACGTTCATTCTAGGACAAACTTGAAGGAGTTTGTAGACCAATTTGATAATGCGTTGAAAAAAAAGATTGAGAATGAAAATCTCGCGGACTTCCAATCATTTAATGTCACAATCCCCTGCATATCTAGATCCCCGATTGAAAAGAGGTTCCAAGAGTTATACACAAATGTTAAATTCAAGGAAGTTTAGCAGCAAGTCAACGGCATCATTGACTTGAATCCTAAGTTACATAAAACTGATGGTGTGGTAAAGACATATTTGATAGAGGATGAAATTTGTGTGGAAGAGTTCACCAAGTTGGTGCGGTATTTTGTGGACTTTAGTGAGAAAAA
>QGSO01001612.1:0-21109 GCA_011037825.1 Carya cathayensis
TTCAATCCCAAGCGAAATTTGGGGGCGTCACACCATATGTCTTATTTCTTATGAACTAGAGTTTTTGGGAAGGCCTTGTATTTTGGCCAAGGGCTTTTTTTGGAAAAATACTATTTTATTTGAACTAGGGTTTCGAAGTACTGTAGCATTTTTTTGGAAAAATACTATTTTATTTGAACTAGGGTTTTATCATGTTTTGGGGAGGGCATTTAAAGGATGTAACCAGCCACTCGAAGGCTTAGACTATTATTCTGAATTTTAATTGTGAGTGAGTTTTCTCCTCTTGTTCTTAATTGAACTCTTGAACTTATCAAAGGTAAATCACAACCTTTGTGGCGTTCTTCCTTGTAATTTGGGTTCTTGAGACGGGATTTCAACGGGTCTAGATTTTAATATAATCTAGGTTCTTGAAACGAGTTCCCAACGGGTCTAAATTCTCCATCTATAGACTTGAGTTTGGCTTTCCTGGGTTGTTTTTCCAATATTGTTGTTGGGTCTCAAAGCGAGTCGATTGGGGTTCACATCAGCTAGCTTCATCTGCACCAAGTTTTGCATTGCTCCCTTGATCTTTGTATCTCTTAATCTTGTAATTGATCCTTAAGATTTCGTCCGCCTTGGGGCCCATCAACATCTTTCTAGTTGGTACCTTATTCCGTAATTACTCTTTCCAGCGTATAAATTCCTTGAGTCTTGATGAGTGTGCGAAAGTGCACTCTAAATACCCTATTATAAGATTAAAATACTAAAATGTGAATAGAAATCATATGAATTAATGTATATTCTTGAATTGAGTTTCTATTTACATTTGGATACTCCTAAGCATTTTTTTATGTTTAATTTCAGAGTTTATAAAAGAGCAAGTCAAGTACAGTCATATTCAAAGGAGGACTTTCATGGGATTTGAGAGCAATTTGGAAGAAAAGAAAAAGAAATCACAAAAGGAAACCACAAGAAGTCCAAATCTGAAATTCGCTAGGAGACAGTCTGGATATACTTTAGTATTTTGACCGTAACTTTTTACTCACATATCGGATTGATGTGATTCTTGATGAGTTAAAAAGCTATCTTAAAGGGCTATAAATTTTCCTCTAAAAAGGATTTCCAAATTCGAACTCCTGGAGCATGTACATGGCTGCCAAGATAAGTCCTCAAATTTAGGCGATTTTTTTATGCGGAAATTAAGATGACATTAGGGTTTTTTTCCTACCCTATATAAGCATATCATTAGCACGAAATAAAGGGGAGGAGGGACAAGAAGTAGATCTGAAGAGAGGAGAAAATCACTTCCATGGCCACCGTTCGCTTCAATTTTCTCTGGAGATTTTTGTTGTCCAGTATATTTATGGGTAACTAAATTCTCAAATAGGGATAGGGATAAACTTGCACATTAGATGGTATTTTTAATTTATGTATTTGATCTTCAATTACTAAAACTCTTTTGTTTTATCATTCTCAATTCATCGTTGATGTTTTATTCTCCGAATATTAATTACTTGTATGTTTCAGCCATGCCTATGTTTGAAGCATTATCAAGTATGTTAGAAGTTCCCAGTTCATAAAGTAAATGAATATCCAGGTCTATGAATGCTTGTATGTTTCAACCATGCATAGTATATGAGGTAGTGCAATTGCTTTGTTCCTTGTTTGTTTGTTAAATGTCATTGTTTAATTGAATGAGAACATGGTCACATATTATAATATTTTCAAGCAATAACACGGAATGTATATGTAACAGCCCACTATGTATACGTGGCTGCCAAGATGAGTCCTAAAATTTAGGTAATTTTTTTATGCGGAAACTAAGAGGGCATTAGGGTTTTTTTCCTACCCTATATAAGCATATCATTAGCACGAAATAGGGGGGAGGAGGCACAAGAGGCAGATCTGAAGAGAGGAGAAAATCACTTCCACGACCACCGTTCGCTTCAGTTTTTTCTGGAGATTTTTGTTGTCCAGTATATTTATGGGTAACTAAATTTTCAAATAGGGCTAGGGATGAACTTGCACATTATATGGTATTTTTAATTTATTTTTAATTTATATATTTGATCTTCAATTACTAAAACTCTTTTGTTTTATCATTCTCAATTCATCGTTGATGTTTTATTCTCCAAATAATAATAGAATTTATTCTATTTATAGATTCAGTCATGCTTTTTCTATTGAATAGATTGGTTCTTTGATTATGTTTGGATCAATTATTTATCTATATTGATTTAGTTCTTTGCTGCAATATCGCTCATTGAGTATATTGTCGTCGTTGAATTTTCTCAATAGGGATAGTAATTTATGTATTTTAAAAGTGATGAATGATTTTTCAAAAGGTTACATTTGGTTTATAAAGCTATACCTTCCGATTGGGAATTTGGGAAATTGAATTCCTTATTGAGTTATCCAATGAATTAAGAATAATTAAAATACCGGACTTGTGCAAGGGATTCCTGACACTCTACTGTTCGTTAAATTTGAATACTTTTTCCGTTAATCACTTTGATTCACTTTAATTTGCAATTAAAATTAATCTTTTCTCTCCATTACTTATTTAATATTTTCCTTTAGTTTCTTTATTCCTTCTTTAGTTTCTTTACTATTCTTTTAATTTGTCTCCCTGTGCAATCGACACCCCAAAGCTGTGCTACAACTACCGCGTTATTCTTTGGGCGTAATCAAATTTTGGCGCCATTGCCGGGGAGACTGTAGAAGAATTGTTAGATAATTTTTCTTTTCAACAGTTTGTAAAGGCGGTAACTTCGTTCCCTCTTTTAGCTTATTGCATCTTTATTTTATTTTCTTTTTCTTTTTATAATTTTTTTTTCTTCTAATCATTTATTTGATAATTTTTCTTATTATGAGAAAATGAGTGAACACGAAGATCAACCCATTAGGACCCTTCAAGATTACCTCCATCCTACACGCACAGCCACACCATCATGCATTATATTTCCAACTAATACTCACCAATTAGATTTTAAGACAGGGATGATACAGTTACTCCCTACTTTTCATGGCTTGGAAAATGAAAATCCATATGTGCACATTAGAGAGTTTGAGGAAGTAGTTGCGACTTTTCATAGTCATAATGCAACTGATAACATTGTGAGACTTAAGTTCTTTCCTTTCTCTTCGAAGGATAGAGCTAAGAGTTGGTTATATTCACTGAGACCACGATCTATTGGGTCATAAAATGAGATGACTCAGATCTTCTTTAATAAATATTTTCCCCAACATAAGACCAATGCTTTAAAAAGGTAAATCTCCACCTTTGCACAAAAGGACAGTGAGTGTGACGCCCCCAAATTCCGCTTGGGATTGAACGGACATTTGAAGCATCGGGACATGCAACACAAGGTTACCTGCCCCCGTTCATGACATATAAGATGCAATGTTTCTAACATGCATCTAGCATTATGCAATATTCGCAGCGGATAATCTTTTTCTTTAGCAATACTATGCACCAAACTAAATATATCCCAAATACTTGAAACATAATTCATACATAAAGGCATACTAAAAAGCCGTGATCACCACACTAGTCTAAAATGGTTGTGATCAAAAGAATACTTGAGATACAACTCCAAAAGTACAAGTATTAACCTAAGTTAAATACTATACCATCATCAACATCGCACCGTGGCCTAGTCGACCGTATTCAGTTGGTCAGATTCCAATTCTCCTTTGGGTCCTGTAACAAGATCTACCATTCGGGGGAATGGTAGTTGGGACTACCACAGTGAGATTTGATTACAAATCTCAGTAAGTTAACATAAAACTCACACACAGGTTAAAAATGCATGCATGGCAGTAAAAGCATAAATGCATAATTATAGTCANATCTGTGTTTTGTTTTTCCATAACAAAATAATGGCTGGGCAAAACTCTTCCACTAATGTTCCAGACTTGAATCAGGAACCCTTGACGAATCAACCATCAATCTTTTCTCCTGAGGTCGTCAATACTACGATAGGAGCAGCGAACTGTTCTTCTAGTAGGACTGATTCTGAGATTATTACAGAATCATGGAAGCTCAGTAGTCAATATGCTGCCTCTGTTACGATCATGTCTCGGAGGTTACTGGCGAGGGTAAGTGAGATTGATCATCTTAACATCCGAATATCTGAGTTACAACAGAAACTTGCTAATAAGGATATGGAGAATAAAAGGCTACAGCAAGAAAACCAAGAGTTGAAGAAATTTGCAGATTGGTATGCTCATGATCTACAACCACGAATAGAAGAGCTGGAACGAGAAAGGATTCAGATACAGGGTCAACATCGACAGATAACAGCAGAGGTTCATCGTTTTCTAGAGAAATAGGGACAAACTACTGTTAATCTAGCTGGCTTAGTAAGAAACTTTTGACAAAGCGTGTCCAGCATAGCTTGTATTTCTTTTGACTAAAATAAAATTTGAAGAGAAACTAGTTTGTCTTCTTCTTTATGTTATCTCTATAAAGTCAGTCTTCAACTCAATCCAATATGCATCAAAACTTATTCTCATCTCTATAACTCCTCTGCATTCCTTCAACATTCTCGCCTTAAGTTTTCAGTTCTTTTCTCAATGGCTCAATCTTCTAACATTTCCCTAGATCCATCCATGAGGTATTCAGCACCTCAACCTCCTGTCCTTTCTGCAGCTGCCATTGGTGCCATGCTGCAGCAAGAAAATACTAGTATGGCTAATAAGTCAGACTCTGATGCTGTCTACGACTTGGTGAGTCTTGGGACTCGCTACTCATCTTCTATAATTGCTTTTTCCCAGCGGGTACAAGCCAAAAACCATGAGGTTGAAAGGCTTAAGGAACAAATTGTTGTACTTCAACGAATTGTTCAAGAATCTCACACCAGGGAAGGAATCCTTCGGCAGCAGAATAAACAGCTGAAAACTCTACTGGATTCTTCATTCCGCTTGCCAGCTCCCATGAATAGGGATGATATGATATTGTATGAAGAGAGTGAGCGTCTCCAACATGAGGCTAAGAACCTCAAGTTTATGTAGAAGCATTTTATTAAAAAAAATATCTCTCTATATTTATGAACTCTGGTTTTATCCTTTAAGAGATATTCGTAACATGCTTCATACCTATTTCTCTTCTAATCATATATAATCTATCTTCTGGTAAAGGTTTTGCGAAAATATCTGCTAACTGATCAACTGTGTTTGTGAACTCTAACACTATATCGCTTTTCAGCACATGATCTCAAAGAAATTCACGCCTAATGAAAACTAAAATCTCAAGCCTAGTATTTGGTGCATTTCTTAAGGACATGTGGATTTACAACCCAGAGACGTATTGCTCTGATACCACCTGTGACGCCCCCAAATTCCGCTTGGGATTGAACGGACATTTGAAGCGTCGGGACATGCAACACAAGGTTACCTGCCCCCGTTCATGACATATAAGATGCAATGTTTCTAACATGCATCTAGCATTATGCAATATTCGCAGCGGATAATCTTTTTCTTTAGCAATACTATGCACCAAACTAAATATATCCCAAATACTTGAAACATAATTCATACATAAAGGCATACTAAAAAGCCGTGATCACCACACTAGTCTAAAATGGTTGTGATCAAAAGAATACTTGAGATACAACTCCAAAAGTACAAGTATTAACCTAAGTTAAATACTATACCATCATCAACATCGCACCGTGGCCTAGTCGACCGTATTCAGTTGGTCAGATTCCAATTCTCCTTTGGGTCCTGTAACAAGATCTACCATTCGGGGGGAATGGTAGTTGGGACTACCACAGTGAGATTTGATTACAAATCTCAGTAAGTTAACATAAAACTCACACACAGGTTAAAAATGCATGCATGGCAGTAAAAGCATAAATGCATAATTATAGTCATATATAAACATAGTATAACTTGACATATAGCATGACTTAACCAGAATTTAAACATGAACTGAAACTTGACTTAACATGGCATAAACTTAAGCTTAAAACATAACATGAACAAACAACATAACATGAACGTGAAACATAACATGGACATGAACATAACATAACATGAACATAACATAACATGAACGTGATCTTGAACATATCATAAAAGTGAACATAACATGATGTGAACATGAACTTGGAACATAACATAAACATGAACATAACATGTACGTGAGTATAATATAACATGAACTTGATCTGAAACTTGACTTAACATAAACTTGGAATCTTATTTAATTGTCTTGATAAATAATGTGCATTAATACGTACTCCACAGTTGTTGTGGCCCCACGTATTCAAGTAACATAAAACATAATACGTACTCCACAGTTGTTGTGGCCCCACGTATTCTACATGTCACAATTGCTGTGTCTCATGTAGTGTATGCCTCCAACAGCTGTCGGTGAAGAACAAAATACGTGATTTACGGAAAAGATAAACTATACGCGTGATTCCAGATGAGGGTAAAGACAAGAGAGATGTGATTGCTGTCGGGAAATAATCCAAAACTGATAATTTTAGCGGGCTGTTACAGTGAGACTTTGTATCAGTCTTGGGAGAGATTTAAGGAGCTATTGAGTATGTGTCCTCACCATGGGTATGAGAATTGGCGCTTAGTGAGCTATTTTTATGAGGGACTTACACCTAGAGAGCGCCAATTTGTGGAGATGATGTGTAATTGTGAGTTCTTACGGAAAGATCTTGATGAGGCCATAGAATACCTCAATGAGCTTGCTGAAAAAGCTCACACTTGGACTGGACCTAGTGTTACTGAGAGCACAAATAGGTCACGACCTGTAGGAACCTAAATGGTGGTGGAATTTACCATCTCAGGGAAGAAGATAACCTAAAGGCTAAGGTTGAGATGCTCACTAGGGAGCTAGAAGTGTTGAAGAATAAAGACTTAAAGCCAACACACATGGCTAATCATGCAGAGTCTTTTGGACTATGTTTTGTATGTGATGGGGTAGATCACCTTGCCCAAAAGTGTCCCACATTTGCTGAGATGAGAGGGGATGTATAAGGAATAATGTAATGCCTTAGGTATGTACAAGAAGCCTTTTACACCTTTCTCTAATACCTATAATCCGGGATGGCATAATCACCCCAATTTTAGATGGAAGTCTGAAGACCAGCCACTTGCACATCCCCCTAGACCATATCATGCACCTTCATCTTCTAGGAGTCCTTTAGAAGACACTTTGCATGCTTTTATTGAGGCACAGGGTAAGACTAACCAAAATTTTGAATATTTGATTACGCAGGTTGTTGAAGAAAATAAGGTGATAGAGAGCCAAGTGTCCAAATTGATGAGCTCATTGAGTGTGAATGAGCGAGGTAAGTTTCCTTCTCAAGCTCAATCCGTACCCCATGGTCAACACATGGCACAAGAGAATTTGAAGGATGTGAATGCCATTGTGACACGAAGTGGTAAGTCATTACACATCCCAACAATGAACAAATCAGAGGATGTGGAAGAGGATCAAAACAATAGTGGTGCCGAGCTGCCCAAAGAAGCCAAGGTAATAAAGAGCCTAGTTAAGGTACCATTTCCTCAAGCTTTAAAACTGAATAAGCAAACTTTGGATCCTAACAATGAAATCTTGGAGAATCTCAAGCAGGTAAAAGTTAACCTCCCTCTTTTGCATGTTATTAAACAAATTCCTACTTATGCAAAAGTTATTAAAGATTTGTGTACAGTTAAGAGAAGCACCATGTGAAGAAGACAACATTCCTGACAGAGCAAGTTAGTGCTCTAATTGAGCAGTGGATTCCTCCCAAGTACAAGGATCCTGGTTGCCCAACCATTGCATGCAGCATTGGAAATTATGAGTTTGGGCAAGCTTTGTTAGATTTAGGAGCTAGCGTGAATCTAATGCCATATTCTATTTATTTGCAGTTGGGGTTGGGAGAAATCAAACCAACCACTGTGGTATTACAATTGGCTGACCGTTCAGTCAAAGTACCCCGGGGTGTGGTAGAGGATGTTCTAATTCAAATTGATAAATTTTATTATCCTGTTGATTTCCTAATCCTTGACACTAGCTCTATTGTTGATACTACTTCTAAAATTCCTGTGATTTTAGGTAGGCCTTTCTTTGCCACTACTCACTTATTAATTGCAGAAATGGGCTCATGAAGCTTTCTTTTGGAAACATGACTCTCGAGGTGAATATCTTCCATATTGCAAAACAACCAGAAGATGATGATGAGAGCCACCAGGCATACATGATTGACTCATTCATAGAAAGAGGAGTTTCTATGGCTCATGATTTTGACCTCCTTGAGTATTTTCTTGTTAATTCTGAGTTTGATTCTATCAGTAATCCATCTGATGTAGTTGATATTTGTGCTATCTTTGATAGAACTCAGGATTATGGCACTCGGGCCTGGCAACCGAAGTTTGAGGAGTTGCCTAAGAAAGAGGAAAAACAAATTCCTTCAAGTGTGGAAGCACCCAAAGTTGAACTGAAACCTCTGCCTAGGGGTTTAAAGCATGCTTTCCTTGGTCCAGGTGATACTTTTCCTGTTATTATCTCTCATATGAATTGTCTGAGTCTCAAGGTGAGAAATTAATTCAAATCCTAAGTAAGCATAAGTTAGCCTTAGGTTGGAACATTGCTGATATAAAAGGTTTTAGTCCCCTGGTCTGTTCTCATAAAATTAATTTGGAGGAAGGAACTAGCCCTCGTAGAGACCCCCAGCGTAGGCTTAATCCTACTATGAAAGAAGTGGTGAAGAGTGAAGTATTGAAACTATTAGATGCAGGAATCATATATCCTGTTGCTGATAGTAAATGGGTAAGTCCTACACAAGTTGTTCCTAAAAAGTCAAGTGTTACTGTGGTGAAAAATGACCTAGGAGAGCTAGTCCCTACAAAACTTGTGACTAGGTGGCGGATGTGCATTGATTATAGAAAATTGAATGCTGCCACCCGGAAAGACCATTTTCCTCTCCCTTTTATTAATCAAATTCTTGAGCGTGTGACTGGTCATCCCTTCTATTGTTTCTTGGATGGTTATTCTGGTTATTATCAAATTGAAATTGCATTAGAAGACCAGGATAAACCACTTTCACTTGTCCTTTCGGTACTTATGCTTTTCGTAGAATGCCATTTGGATTGTGTAATGCACCTACTACTTTTCAACGTTGCATGATGAGCATTTTTAGTGACATGATTGAAAATTGCATGGAAGTTTTTATGGATGACTTGACTGTTTTTGGATCTACTTTTGATGCATGCTTATTGAATTTAGAGAGGGTGTTGACTCGTTGTGAGGAGAAGGAATTGGTTTTGAATTGGGAAAAATGCCATTTTATGGTACCTTCAGGCATTGTGTTAGGGCATATTATTTCCTCTAGGGGGATAGAGGTAGATCAATCTAAGATTGAATTAATCTCTAAGTTGCCTACACCTAGGACAGTAAAGGACGTGAGATCCTTTTTGGTCATGCGGGCTTTTATAGGAGGTTCATACAGAATTTTTCCACCATATCTAGACCATTATGTGACCTCCTATCTAAAGATGCCCCATTTGAGTGGACACAAGATTGTCAAGAGGCCTTTAAAACGCTAATTGGCAAACTTACCTCAGCACCCATAATGTAGACACCTGGTTGGACTTTACCTTTTGAGATTATGTGTGATGCAAGTGATTTTGCTGTAGGTGCTGTACTTGGACAACGAAGGGAGGGAAAGCCTTTTGTTATTTACTATGCTAGTATAACTCTAAATAGTGCTCAGATGAATTACTCCACCACTGAAAAAGAGTTGCTAGCTGTAGTGTTTGCTTTGGATAAGTTTCGTGCTTACTTGATTGGTTCTCCTAATATTATTTTTACAGATCATGCAACCCTTAAGTACCTTCTTTCAAAGAAGGATGCTAAGGCACGATTAATACGATGGATTTTACTTTTGCAGGAATTTGACATCACCATCAAAGACAAGAAAGGAGTGGAGAACGTAGTGGCTGACCATCTCTCGAGGCTCACATTTGAGGACACCTCTGACCACCTGCCAATCAGGGATGATTTTCCCGACGAGCATTTACTATCTATTACTTCTCCACCATGGTTTGCTCATATTGTGAATTATTTGGCTGCAGGTGAGATACCGGCAGATTGGAGCGCTCAGGATAAGAGAAAGTTCATAACTGAGGTACGTAATTTCTATTGGGATGATCCTTTTCTTTTCAAATACTGCCCTGACCAAATTTTAAGGCGTTGCATCCCTGATGAAGAGATTGCTAGCGTCTTGGAATTTTGTCACTCCCAAGCTTGTGGGGGCCACTTTTCAATGAAGAAAACTGCTGCAAAAATTCTGCAGTGTGGATTTTATTGGCCCACCATATTTAAGGATACAAATATCTATTGTCGCTCATGTGAAAAGTGTCAAAATTTAGGAGTTATATCCCGTCGTAATATGATGCCCTTAAACCCAATTTTAGTGATTGAAAATTTTGATTGTTGGGGCATTGATTTTATGGAACCATTTTCTCCTTTTGGATATCAGTATATCAATATATTAAATTTCTCAAAGAGAATGTGTTATCTCAATTTGGTACACCACGTGCTATCATTAGTGATCAGGGTACACATTTTTGCAACCGTTCTTTTGATGAGGCTTTGATGAAAAAATATGGGGTGGTACATAAGATCTCTACTGCCTACTACCCCCAGACAAGTGGACAGGTAGAACTTGCAAACAAGGAAATTAAGCAAATTTTAGAAAAAAGGGTCAACCCAGATTGCAAAGATTGGTCTTTAAGATTAGTTGATTCGCTTTGGGCCTACCGTACAGCTTTCAAAACTCTCTTAGGCATGTCACCTTATAGGCTTGTTTTTGGGAAGCCTTGCCACTTACCTGTGGAGCTCGAGCATCGAGCTTATTGGGCCATCAAGCATTTCAATTTTGACATGAGAGAAGCATGTAAGTTTAGAAAATTTCAGTTGACCGAATTAGAGGAGTTGAGAAATGATGGTTATGAGAACTCTAGAATCTATAAAGCTAAAATGAAAGTGTTCCATGATAAAAATATTTTAAGAAAAACGTTTAAGCCTATTGATCGAGTGCTCTTATATGATTCTAGACTCCATAAGCACCCAGGAAAACTTCGGTTTAGGTGGACTGGCCCTTTTGTAGTAAAGAATGTTTTTGTCAATGGGGTAGTAGAAATAGAAGATCCTAAGGATGGTCGGATTTTTAAAGTAAATGATCAACGCCTTAAAGTATTAATTCATAGGCAAGTTCCGGAAGTGGAAGACATTCCACTTGTGGATCCAGTCTATCAACCTTGACCACACCATCCAGGTATGTTTTTCTTTATTTATTTTGTTTTGTTTTGTTTTATTTTTATTTTCTCTTATTTTCTTTCTTTTCTTTTTTGTTTACTGTTGTTTTCTTTGTTTTTCTTTATAGGTTGGTTTTATTCTGTCAGTTCAGGTTATCATCATTGGTGCGTAGCGAGCTACCCACGTCACTCATCAGGTGTATTCTACTATCATTTTCAGTTACTCCCCATTCAATTTTGATTCTTAAACATTGAGAACAATGTTTCATTTAAATTGGGGGGTGGTGGTGCAAATTCAGTATTTAAAATGCTTGTTGGATTTCTGTGGCATATTTTTATGTGTCAATTTTTTTTAATTTGCATCATACGTGCATCATTTTCACATGTGTACTCATTCTCATTCATAACCATCTTCGTGAATTCACCAAACCCACCATAATCATTTTTCCTGAAGCATTCACAGAACCCTTAATGCACTTATCCAAGTTTTGTGGTAAGACGGTGGTTTGATACATGTAGCTAGAGAACTCTTTTGCTTAAGTATTCATGTGAGTTTGGAGAGAATTAAGAGCATACAAATGCAGTAAATTGTGATAAGCGTTTATTGATCTGTTGAATTGGGCACTTCTTTTGAGAACATCATTACATGGTTTGTGGTACGATGGTGGATATATTTGGGATATGACGAAGGTCAACTTAGGATTAACGTTTGAGCCTTTCAAGCTATCCCTTTCTATCATAGACCCCTAGTAGCCAACTTTGAGCCAATAAACACATGTAGCTTTTTCTTTTCATATGCCCATATGATCCATGCCTCTCCACATTGGAGTATAACCTATACACTGATTTTCTTACCCTTTTTACTTCCAAGTGTATACTAGGTGTGAAATTTATATTTTCTTTCTTTTGTTTTGTCATTGTGAATTAAAGAAAAAAAAAGAAGTTTGGTAGAAATGGAAAGAATACCAAATTGGCATGTGTTTGGCCATCAAATTGTTGAAAAAAAAAAAAAAGAGAGAAGAGAAAGAAGAAGGAAAAGCATTATTATTTGATGATCTGAAAAGTTGGAGAGTACATCAAGTGAGAAGTGTGGTCTATTGAGTATTAAATAAAATTCCACTTGTATGTACTTGGAAGTTTTTGAATCCTTTTTCATCCCTTTTTTTTTTCATATAGCCCCGAACCCAAGCCACGTTACAATCCTTTGTGTTGACCGTTCTGATTCTAAGTAAGCTTTTGGAAAGAATGGTGGAAATCTCATTTGTAAGTGTTCCTATCATTAGATCAATGTTTGCTTGTTGCTTGTACATAATTGCCTCATTTTCCATGAGAGTTTGTGTACACCCATTGTCAACTCCATAGAGAGAGCCCTTACACGAAACACTATTATATCCGTGAGTTATGGAGTTGAACCTTTTGCTTGAGACGTTCTTGAAGTTGCATGTGTCAAAGTTAGTGGTAAGATGGTTATGGCTTGGAGAACACACACACACTCAGTGGATTGCTATAGGTGGATTGATCTTGTTGGGTTATTGGATTCCTTAGATTGTTTTTATATGTGAATCTAGAAAGTGTGACTTGATAGCCATTATGTGTGATTTTCTTTGGTCTCTCTCGTTGTTTTGACATGAAAATTGCAAGGGACTAGCAATGAGTAAGTTGGGGGGTGTGATGAGTGTGCGAAAGTGCACTCTAAATACCGTATTATTAGATTAAAATACTTAAATGTGAATAGAAATCATAGGAATTAATGTGTATTCTTGAATTGAGTTTCTATTTACATTTGGATACTCCTAGGCATTTTTTTATGTTTAATTTTAGAGTTTATAATAGAGCAAGTCAAGCCCAGTCATATTCAAAAGAGGACTTTCATGGGGTTTGAGAGCAATTTGGAAGAAAAGAAAAAGAAATCACAAAAGGAAACCTAGGAGACAGTCTGGATATACTTTAGTATTTTGACCGTAACGTTTTACTCACATATCGAATTGATGTGATTTTTGATGATTTAAAAAGCTATCTTAAGGGGCTATACATTTGCCTCTAATAAGGATTTCCAAATTCGAACTCCTGGAGCATGTATATGGCTGCCAAGATAAGTCCTAAAATTTAGGCGATTTTTTTATGCGGAAATTAAGATGGCATTAGGGTTTCTTTCCTACCCTATATAAGCATATCATTAGCACGAAATAAAGTGGAGGAGGCACAAGAAGTAGATCTGAAGAGAGGAGAAAATCACTTCCATGGCCACCGTTCGCTTCAATTTTCTCTGGAGATTTTTGTTGTCCAGTATATTTATGGGTAACTAAATTCTCAAGTAGAGTTAGGGATGAACTTGCACATTAGATGGTATTTTTAATTTATGTATTTGATCTTCAATTACTAAAACTCTTTTGTTTTATCATTCTCAATTCATCGTTGATGTTTTATTCTCTGAATAATCATAGAATTTATTCTATTTATGGATTCAGTCATGCTTTTTCTATTGAATGGATTGGTTCTTTGATTATGTTTGAATTAATTATTTATCTATATTAATTTAGTTCTTTGCTGCAATATCACTCCTTGAGTATATTGTCGTCGTTGAATTTTCCCAAAAGGGATAGTAATTTATGTATTTTAAAAGTGATGAATGATTTTTCAAAAGGTTACATTTGGTTTAATTTTGGTTTATAAATCTATACCTTCCGATTGAGAATTTGGGGAATTGAATTCCTAATTGAGTTATCCAATGAATTAAGAATAATTAAAATACCGGATTTGTGCAAGGGATTTTTGACGCTCTACTGTTCGTCAAATTTGAATACTTTTTCTGTTAATCACTTTGATTCACTTGAATTTGCAATTAAAATTAATCTTTGCTCTCCATTACTTATTTAATATTTTCCTTTAGTTTCTTTATTCCTTCTACTATTCTTTTAATTTGTCTTCCTGTGGAATCGATACCCAAAAGATGTGCTACAACTACCGCGTTATTCTTTGGGCGTAATCAAATTTTGGCGCTGTTGCCGGGGAGACTGTAGAAGAATTGTTAGATAATTTTTCTTTTCAGCAGTTTGTAAAGGCGGTAACTTCGTTCTCTCTTTTAGCTTATTGCATTTTTATTTTATTTTCTTTTTCTTTTTATAAATTTGTTTTCTTCTAATCATTTATTTGATAATTTTTCTTATTCTGAGAAAATGAGTGAACACGAAGATCAACCCATTAGGACCCTTCAAGATTACCTCCATTCTACACGCACAGCCACACCATCATGCATTATATTGCTAATACCTACCTTGAAACACCCTAGACCATACAAGTTGTAGTGGTTGAATGATTGTGGGGAGGTTAGGATAAATAAGCAAATGTTAGTTTCTTTTTTAGTCAGGAAGTACAAGGATGAGGTCCTTTGTGATGTAGTGCCTATGCATTATGGTCATATTTTGTTGGGGAGGCCGTGGCAGTATGATAGAAGGGTGATCCA
This sequence comes from Carya cathayensis, assembly GCA_011037825.1. NCBI lineage: Eukaryota > Viridiplantae > Streptophyta > Magnoliopsida > Fagales > Juglandaceae > Carya > Carya cathayensis. Next base: position 14,708 of record QGSO01001612.1, read on the forward strand.
TGATGGGGTCAAGAACATATATAGCTTTGTAAAGGATGGAAAAATAATCAAACTTGCTCCTTTATCTCCAACACAGGTCCATGAGAACCAACTGAAATTGAAAAGTGAAGTTGATCAAAAAAGAAAGAGAGAAAGTGAGATTGATTAGAAAAGAGAGAGTATTGTTTGCCCTTGTTAGAGTTTGCATGTAACAGGACCATGCATAAAACCATTCTTTATTCTCATCTTGAAATTACATATGGTTGTATGATGTGAACCCCAATCGATTTGCTTTGAGACCCAACAACAATACTGGAAAAAACAACCCCAAGAAAGCCAAACTCAGATCTATGGATGGAGAATTTAGACCCGATGAGAACCCTTCCAAGAACCTAGATTATATTAAAATCTAGACCCGTTGAAGAATCCGTCTCAAGAACCCAAATTACAAAGGAGGAACGCCACAAAGGTTTTGATTTACCTTTGATAAGTTCAAAAGTTCAAGAAGAACAAGAGGAGATAACTCAAACTCTCAAAGAAATTCCATATATTCTGCCTCTCAAATGAGGCTATAAGTTGTTTAAATAGACAACCCCCAAAAACCCTAATGAAAGTGCCTCGGGTACTGTAGCGTGAACAGTGTCGTATGCCGCGCTACAGTAACTTCTAAAACCCTAGTTTGTAGAATAATAACTTGCCAAATAAGCCATTGGCCAAAATACAAGGCCTTCACAAAAACCCTAGTTCAATAGAAATAAGACGTGTGGGCTGGACATCCCCCAAGCCCAATTATTCTAGATTAATTCCTATGACTATTAAAATAAGCCCTTTTAATTAAATAAATAAATATATGGACTTCAATAACAAAAGGCCCAAGTCGTGTCTTCCATTGCTTTGATCAAGTGGATCCAAATTGATTCTCCTTCTTTCAAGCCCATCATGAGTGTTGGGCTCTTGCTAGATTCATCCCAATTGGATTGCACCAATTCTTGCATTGCTCCCTTGATCTTCGTGGCTCTTATTCTTATAATTGATCCTTGAGCCTTGGTCCGCCTTGGGGCCCATCATTCCCCCTCTCCTCAAAAGGATTCGACCTCGAATCTCCACTTGGATCAAAGGAAAAAATATCAGTAACATTGAAAATAGCAAACACATGATACATATCAGGAAAATCCACTAGATATGAAGTATCATTAATTTGGAAATGTCTATCCAAGCTTCTTCTGTCATCAATAGGTAAAGGCATTAAATCAAAATGAATAAGTGGATTAAAGCCAAAAACAACTTCAAAAGATGAATGAGAAATAGTAGTATGCATGGTCTTATTATATGCAAACTCTAATAATGACAAATGATATCCTCGCAAATGTTCATGCAAGAATTCAGTGAATGGAAAATGATACTCCCACAAACGTTCATGAAACACATCTAAAGTCTTCCTTACACCAAAATGACCACTCCAACTATATGCGACCTCAATGAATGGCAAACCATACTCCCAAAAGTATTCATGCAATACGTCTAAACTCTTCTTAACACCAAAGGTACCATTCCAACTAAATGCAAACTCAATAAATGGCAAGTAATACGCCCACCAATGGTCATGCAACACGTCTAAAGTTATCTTTACACCAAAATTTCCCAACAAAGCACATTCATGTGCTACAAGCACAAGCAACTCACGCATAGAACTATTAGGCACAAAAAGTCTATTATCTCTAAACAAGTGCCAATCTAATTTATAGAACTTACCAAATGATGCTTTCTCACATACTCTATACACACTAGCCAAGCCATCATCATTAACATACAATTTCTTATCATATTCAAGTCTCAATAATTTTGTATCTAAAATGATGACAAGGACATACCTTCTTGCTAAAGCATCAAACACAAAATTTTTCTTACCGTGTGTATACTGAAGAATTACATGAGGAAATGTCTCAATGAATTGAACCCACTTGGCATGCATTCTATCCAACTTAACTTGTCCCTTCAAGTGCGTCAAGGACTTGTGCTCTTCAAACAAAGGTTGGCCAGGGATTGTCGCACCTGGCACAAGATCAATGTATTGCTCTATCTTTCTAATAGGTGGCAATCCATTAAACATACCGCTAGGAATCATGACCTCATATCCCTGCAACAAAGAGATAACAATGCTAGGCAAAGATTTGTTAAGTTCGTTAGTATTAAAATTTGCTTTAGCATAAAAACTCACTTCTCCCTTTGCTTTTCTCTCACTTTCTTCACTCTCGCTTTTCTTTTCAATCTCATTTTTCGTTTCACTCTCTATTCTTCTTTCACTCTCTTTTTCCTTTTCACTCTCTTTTTCTCTTTCACTCCCTTTTTCAACATCTTTTTTTGAACTCTCGACCTCACAATTGTTTTTCAACTCATTCTCTCTTTTTCTAGAGGTTTCACAATTTCTTTCTTCCTCCATCTCTCTCTCACTCTTTCTTTTTCGTTCAACCTCACTTTTACTCTCTCTTTTATCACAATCTCACTTTTTACTTTCAGTTGGTCCTCATGGACCTGTGTTGGAGTTAAAGGAGCAAGTTTGATTATTTTTCCATCCTTTTCAAAATTGTACATGTTCCTGAACCCATCATAAATCACTCTCCTATCACACTGCTTATTTACCCTAACCTCCCCACAATCACTCAACCACTGCAACTTGTATGGTTTAGGGTGTTTCAAGGTAGGTAAATTCAATTTCTCAACTAAAGTAGTGCTAGCCACATTAGTACAACTTCCCCCATCAATGATCATACTACATACCTTGTTGTTGATGTGGCATCTAGTATGAAAAATGTTCTCTCTCTGCAGCTCTGTATCATTCATCTTACTTTGTGTATTGAGAGCACGCTTGACAACAAGAGACTCACCATACTCCTCATTCTTATATTGATGTTTAATACTAGGCTCATGTCTCCTATCTCTCCCACTTTGTAGATTTCTAATCACTACACCTTGTTGATCCATCCTATCCCTCACTTCTCCCAATTTCAAATTTATAACCTTTCAAACTTTTGTTGCATGGAATGCAACACAAAGAATGAGTTATCTACCATCTCCTTTGGTGATGAGTCATTTTTATGAGACATCATATGCTCTGCACAAAAAAAGAATGTTAGTGAAAAAAAAGACCTCACACGCTCCCTTACGTGTTTACACTCTCGAATAATGGCACTCCACTCGTGTTTCACTCTTAATTGGCTTTTTTTTTTAGGATAATGATCTCACACTCTCTTGCCTTTTACCCCAAGAGTTTTCCCACTCAAGTTCTTTTAAGAACTAATTGAACTCAATCAAGATAATACAACCTTGTTTTCTCCCAACTAGTAATTAGGTCCAAGAAACAAGAACAAGAGAAAAACATGGAAGGAATAAAATGACACGAGACTCAATGAATTTATATACTGGAAAGAGTAATTACGAAATAAGGTACCAACTAGAATGACGTATTCAGCCCCTTTAAAGATAAGGATCAATCAATGACAAAGCACTCAATTTTATATGGCAAAGTATTTGAAACAACTACCCAAAATCCATCTCTCTTCTTTTCTTTTCCTTTTTTTTTGAAATTTTTTTTTGGAATTTTCTTTTCTTTTCTTTTCTTCTCCTTTCCTCAACAATTCAACCACAAACAGAAATATTCAATTGTGATAATCAAACAATTGAATTCAAACACATAAAAATTGACAAGGAAATAGAAGGGAATCAATGAAACGGCACTCCAAGCAATTGACAAACTTAGAGATGCAAGAAACCCCAGAAATTCCCAACTCTATAGATGGTGCAAATTTTGGCAGCTCTCAAACAAGCAATTTAGCCACCCAATGTTGACGAACATGAAACAAAAATGATAGAGTAATTTGGCAGCCCTAGGAGAATCGAATTTCTTCATTTTTTTTTTTTTTTTTTTACAACCTTAGAACAATAAAGCCCTAGAAATAAAGATGCAATAAATAAAAGATAGAATTACACCTGATTGGAAACCTTGCTCTGATACCAAATGATGTGAACCCCAATCGATTTGCTTTGAGACCCAACAATAATACTGGAAAAAACAACCCCAAAAAAGCTAAACTCAGATCTATGAATGGAGAATTTAGATCCGATGAGAAACCATTCCAAGAACCTAGATTATATTAAAATCTAGACCTGTTGAAGAATCCGTCTCAAGAACCCAAATTACAAAGGAGGAACGCCACAAAGGTTTTGATTTACCTTTGATAACTTCAAAAGTTCAAGAAGAACAAGAGGAGATAACTCAAACTCTCAAAGAAATTCCATATATTCTGCCTCTCAAATGAGGCTATAAGTTGTTTAAATAGACAACCCCCAAAAACCCTAATGAAAGTGCCTCGGTACTGTAGCGTGAACAGTGTCGTACGCCGCGCTACAGTAACTTCTAAAACCCTAGTTTGTAAAATAATAACTTGCCAAATAAGCCCTTGGCCAAAATACAAGGCATTCACAAAAAGCCTAGTTCAATAGAAATAAGACGTGTGGGCTGGACATCCCCCAAGCCCAATTATTCTAGATTAATTCCTATGACTATTAAAATAAGCTCTTTTAATTAAATAAATAAATCTATGAACTTCAATAACAAAAGGCCCAAGTCGTGTCTTCCATTGCTTTGATCAAGTGGATCCAAATTGATTCTCCTTCTTTCAAGCCCATCATGAGTATTGGGCTCTTGCTAGCTTCATCCCAATTGGATTACACCAATTCTTGCATTGCTCCCTTGATCTTCATGGCTCTTATTCTTATAATTGATCCTTGAGACTTGGTCCGCCTTGGGGCCCATCATTGTAATCCACTTATTCCTTTTGATTTAATGCCCTTACCTGTTGATGATAGAAGTAGCTTGGATGGACATTTTCAAGTTCTTGATAAAATTAATGATACTTCATATCGAGTGAATCTTCAAGGTAAGTATCGTGTGCTTGCTGTTTTCAATGTTACTGATATAGCCTTTGATCCAGGAGGAGATTCGAGGTCGAATCTTTTTAAGGAGAGGGGGAATGATGGGCCCCAAGGCGGACCAAGTCTTAAAAATCTATTACAAGATTAAGAGCCACGAAGATCAAGTGACCAATGCAAGAATTGGAGCAATCCAATTAGGATGAAACTAGCAAGAGCAACACTGATGATGGGCTTGAAAGAAGGAGAACCAGTTTTGATCCACTTAATCTAGGCTATGGAAGACACGACTTGGGCCTATTATTATTGAAGGCCACTGATATAAACCCCAATCGACTCGCTTTGAGACCCAACACCAATATTGGAAAAACAACCCAGGAAAGCCAAACTCAAGTCTATGGATGGAGAATTTAGACCCGTTGGGAACTCGTTTCAAGAACCTAGATTATATTAAAATCTAGACCCGTTGAAATCCCGTCTCAAGAACCCAAATTACAAGGAGGAACGCCACAAAGGTTGTGATTTACCTTTGATAAGTTCAAGAGTTCAATTAAGAACAAGAGAAGAAAACTTACTCACAATTAAAATTCAGAATAATAGTCTTACCTTGGAGTGGCTGGTTACATCCTTTAAATACCCTCCCCAAAACATGATAAAACCCTAGACAAAAATTTGGGACCCTACTCTCAAAAATGCCCTTCAGTGAACAGTACTTCAAAACCCTAGTTCAAATAAAATAGTATTTTTCCAAAAAAGGCCCTTGGGCAAAATACAAGGCCTTCCCAAAAATACAAGGCCTTCCCAAAATACAAGGCCAAAATATAAGAAATAAGACATGTGGGCTAAGCATCATCAAGCCCACTTATTCGAAACTAATAATAAAAATCCTTTTAAACAAATTGAAAGCCTTAATATCTAAAGGCCCTATCTCTAAGTCAAGTCTTCCACAGCTTGGATCAGGTGGATCAAAGCTGGTTCTCCTTCTTTCAAGCCCATCTTGAGTGTTGGGCTCTTGCTAGCTTCTGCCCAAGTGGCTTGTACTAATCCTTGCATTGCTTCCTTGATCTTGTTGGCTCTTGATCTTGTAATTGGCCCATCTGGAACTTGCAAAGGATCTTTAAGAGTAGGCCCACCTTGGTTCCCATCATTCCCCCTCTCCTTAAAAGGATTCGACCTCGAATCTTCACCTACATCAAAAGGAGAAAGATCAGAAACATTGAAGGTAGCTGAAACATTATACTCACCTCGGAGATCCACTTTATAGGCATTGTCATTAATTTTCTCAAGGATTTGGAAGGGTCCATCTCCTCGAGGATGCAACAATTTTTCACATCTCAACACATCAAACACATATTTCAAATGCTCAATATGCTCATTTAAGTCCTTGCTGAAAACTAGGATATCATCAAAATACACAACCACAAACTTGCCAATGAATGCACGTAGGACATGGTTGATCATTCTCATGAAAGTACTGGGTGCATTTGTAAGTCC